>JARYHS010000456.1:0-13454 GCA_031002005.1 Vandiemenella viatica | reverse complement strand
TCTTGTTATTTTTCTCTGGTCTCTATAACAACCGATTTTTCCTAATAGTAATTATTCTCTGGATAGTTTGTTAAACTATACCTGGCATTTAAAAATAACGGGATAAGAGACTTGGATCATCATAGAGTTCATTAAGAGATGAGATGTTCATATTTAAAATGACAAACCACTTTCCTTACGTATTTTCTACGATGGCAGCCAATCGTATCCTCCGCACAGTTTGCGAGTCATTTCGAATGGAATATTCTCCTAAATTCGATTTGTCATACAGCAGGGAAAGATTGTTAAAACTTAGGATAGCGATAATACTACTGCTAAAATGATCTTTTTGTGATTTTCAGAAAGCGACTTGACCTGGGATGAAGTGTTGGGCATAATTCTAATGTCAGTTTAATCGACTTCAGTTGTGTACTTAATACGGGTGACATTTTTTTTATGTGACAATGGGAGGCTTCACACTCGCTTCCTGAAGCAGTGTTGGAGCAGAGGTACTTACAGAGCAGTAAATAGAAACGATAAATTGATGAGACCCTTTTATCTCCTGATTACTAAGATAACGAAAATAAACGCTGAGAACTTAGGCATCCACTAAATGATTTTAATAATGAAACTACGTGTTGAAGTGGAGCGGTTGGCAGAGGGCGCGGTATTATCGTTCGGCTCCTGTTCCTGAACTGTGGCGCCCTGTAATGAGGATACCTGTCGCCGCCGAGTGACGGTAATTAACTCCAAGTCCTCGACACACCTGAGGGGCGGGCCCTGGCTGACATACACCAGCCGCAGGGTGGCTGGCCGGGAAGTCAGGGTGGTGTCCTCAGGCTACACACACTCCGTACCAACGCTGCACAATGTGCCTGTTATAACAAATGCGTACTACCTTATTGTAACAATACTTAGTTATTTGTGGTAAATAAGAGAAGCCCAGTGTAAACTGGATATCTAGGTAAGTCAACATGGGATGAAGATAAATTTAAAATAAGAGTCAGCTTATCAGAAATACAGATAAAAAACTAATAATAATAATAATTCCGTGTGGTCGGAATGACCTGATGACGGAGTTTCTACTGGCTGCGCATTCCGTCCCTGTCGTAGCCGCCTTAACCTAACCCGATAATCCTACCGGGTACAGGGGACCTACAGTTTAACGTGGAATCCGAACCACGGAAGCGTTCTGGTGCACTTCATATTACACAGCAAGCTGTGCCAGAGATGAAGGTCGGGTTAAGTGCCTATGAAAATCCCCACCGAGACAGGGATTCGAACCGGGGACCTTTCGATCTCCAGTCAGACGCCTTAACCACTGAGCCACCCGACCGCTCTAATAATAATAAATAATAATACTAAAAAACTAAAGATTGATTACAGTTATAAGTTGAGGAAAGAATTGCTTGTTTAAGACTTGAAATGTAATCACCTTGACATAACATTGAGCTGGATACATTGGTCAGGTAGTAGGAAAATGTTTCAAAATCCTTCATTTGGTGGAGAGAGCGACGAGACAAATAAGAGAATTGGGTTGCAAAACGTATGCAGTCAATTACTTGAATATGGTGGTGTAGTATGCGACCCACATTTTGGATATCAAATACTGGAGTTGGTGCAAAGAATGTCTGCTATATTTGTCTTTGTAAATTATTACAGAACACAATCTGTAAGTGATATGAAAAAGAGAATAGGATTCATTGGAAGAAAGGAGGAGGGTGAAGAGAGTCATGAGAATGTACTCGTACAAAGCGTAAATTGTTGATGAGGCGTGGAAAAATATTGGTGGAAGAATTAGGGGAGGTGCGTGCAAGAGAAAAGATGACCATCACCACATACTGACACTCGATTTCAGGTATAAGGGTGAGAAGATTTTCTTTCGTAGGTAAGGGGGTGACGGATTGGAACAAATGCCAGAGAGAAATGATGAATAATTTACCGTAAACGCTAAAAAAATTAAACTTGAAATTAGTAGAAGGGAAAAAGTAGGTTGGAAAAGGAAAGGGGAAATTGGATGTGTACTGCAGGGAAATTAGCACCGGAGTAAGCGCTCCATCGCAATTGGATTAATTTAAAAAAAAAAAAAATCGAAATGCGTACAAGAGTTTTAGAGGTGAAACTATCAGGCTGTTCCAAATTTTACACTTCAAAGCGTTGAAGGTAGTAAGAAATCAACATTACAGTTTTATACCATACGCAAAATGATGAGTTTGTTAGATCCCTTAGATGCAGTTTTATTTTAATTTCAATTGCATGGATTAAGTACATTGGTACTGCAGAGAGTTAAAAAAGTAATAAATTATAAGTTTGTATGTTTTTCATAGGATAGAAGTTTTTTTTTTTCCTTTGGATGGATGGGAATTGTTCAGATGAAGTGTAAAATGATTAAAAGCAGTATAGAGTCTGCAATGTTAGTTGAAAGACTGTAATGATGAATGTTGTGAAGTTATAGTGTTTGAAGTATAATTTTCGGCTGTATGAAATTGTTTAAATTTGTCAGTTTTATGTTTAAATGCGTGTAAGTGGTCTATGTTTCTTCATGATTATAAGTAATTTTGTATAGGTTGTGACTGTTTTTGTACTATTTCCGTACAATTCTGTACTGCCTATTTCAGCTCGTGAGATCGCGAGTTGCTAAGTTCGCTTGAAAGGATGCCATAAGGACGCTGTACCTGTGACATTCCAATTATGCTTTGGAGTCTTTGAAGAAACTGTTGCCATACCTTATCCGTGTACGTGTTTATGAGGACTACGACGGAATAGAAACGTAATAAAACGTGTATCGACCGAGTTGTTATTTCAACAATTAAATTATCACTCAGAATTTATAGAAATTAATTATCATACTTTGCTGAAAGTTATAAATCACCACACTGAAAACCTTAAAATCTAAGGACTGACTATCTACAACAACTTACAATGAGCAGTTCATTAAGCTGAACAGCTTATAACTATGTTACAACGTATGATAGCGTTCAGTTAATGCCCTTGTAGCTTTAACACACATGTACAGTTGCGAATTTATAACATATACACACATAAACTGAACGCAATGTCAATGGGACTGGTTGTTACTTCGTTTTATTCTCCGAACATATTGTATAGCTTTAATCATACAACAATCAGGGATTTTTTTTTTTTCAATCGTTCTATGTGTTTTGTGCGGCGTTTTTGATGCTATATATCGTGTTTCATTAGTTGTATTTTTTCTAACGTGAAATGTAATTCACCACGCTGCGCTGTATTGTGAAATGCGTCTCAGTTTCTCTCCAAAATGTTTTGTTGTATTCGAAACGGAATAATATGAGTGTCAAGTGCACATGGTTCGACCACAGACTGGATCGATCAGATTTTTCCTTAAGTTCGATTGTCATTAATAACCGCAGGTAAGTAAACAGGTTACATATACACAATTTGGTCATCTCATTACCTGTGTACATAGAAATTTTTTTAACATTTGACACTATCCACTTCCAAAACATTTGCTTAAAGTGTATTATACTGGTTAACAATAAAATCAGAACACATTTTTTTTTATTATTATTTTTTTTTAACGATTTCATTCTTCCCAGCTGAAGGCTGGGAGGCGGGCTGCTGGAGAGTCACAGGAAACTCTTTTCAGCCGAACTATACTACGGGGAAGGAGGGGGATGGAAGGTCGGCCGTATCCTTGTAGGGAACCATCCCAGCATTTGCCTAGAGTGTCTGAGGGAAACCACGGAAAACCTCAGACAGGATGGCCGAACCGAGTTTAACCCCGGTACTCCCGAATGGCAAGTGGCAGTGCGAAATCGCACTGCCCAAGCCTCGGTTCAGAACACAAAAAATTGCATAAAATATATAAACGAAAAATACACAAACTGTCAGCGAGAGAAATCCTGTTATTCACACAACGATTGATACATTGCACAAGCAATAACTGAAGGACAGATTTTAAAGAAGCTGTGTTATCGCATGTCGCTGGATAGAGTTAGGATACTTTTCATTCAGATTAATAACATAGTTGTCGATGACACAACAAGGAATGTTGAAATGTTTGTTCCTGCCGGCGTAAACTATTGGACGCATTTAAACAAACTTGGCAACATGGGTTCAGGCAAGTATATTCATGCAAATCTCAGTTGGTGGGATATATGCAAGATATTTCAGATGAAATGGACAAGGGAGGCCAAATTGATAGTGTAGCACTAGATCTTTCAAAAGCGTTTGACAGAGTAAGCCACAAAATGGTAGTAAATAAGGTAAAAACTATTGGAGTGGATGAGAAAGTCATTTGCTGGGTAGAAGAATTTTTAAAAGGTAGAAAACAGAAAGTTAGGGTAGGAAATTCGCTATCAAAGTAAGTGGAAGTAAAAATGGGAGTGCCGCAGGGTAGCGTATTGGGACCATTGCTATTCATTATTCTAAGGAATAATTGTGTTGATTGTTTACTATCTGAAATTAGATTGTTTGCAGATGACATAATGCTGTATAAAAGGATCAAAACGATAGAGGACTGTAAACAGTTGCAGGGTGATCTGGACAGGATATCTAGTTGGTTTGGTAAACATGGGATGAAGATAAATGCAAAGAAGAGTCAGCTAATTAGATACACAAATAAAAAACAAAAGGTTAATTGTGAATATAAGTTTGGGAAATAATTGCTTGCTGAAGACTTGAAATGTAAATATCTTGGCATTACATTTGATAACAAGCTTAACTGGGCAGGACACATTGGACAGGTGGTAGGAAAAGGTTTCAAAATTCTGCACTTGATGGAGAGAGTAATGAGGGGATGCACGAGAGAAGTCAAGGAATTGGGTTACAAAACTTTGGTCAGACCATTGCTCAAATATGGTAGTGTAGTATGGGACCCACATTTTGAGTATCAAATATATGAGTTGGAGAAGGTGCAAAGAAGGGCTGCTAGATTTGTTTCTGGAAATTATCGCAGAATACAATCAGTGACAAATATGATAAAGGAGCTGGAATGGGATTCATTGCAAGGCAGGAGGAGGATAAGGAGGGTCATGGGAGTGTACAGGGCGTATACTGGTGATGAGGCATGGAAAGATATTGTAGTAGGTATGAAAAGTAGTTCATGGAAGGGAAAAGATGACCATGACCACAAGCTGGCACTCGATTTCAAGCACAAGGGTGTGGGAAGATTTTCTTTTTAGGTAAGGGTGTCAGGGATTGGAATGAGTTATCAAGGGGAATGATGAATAACTTACCGAAAACGTTAAAAGAATTTAAAGATAAAATTTGTAGAGGGCAAATGTAGGTGGGTGCAGGATAGGGGGAAGTTGGGTTTGTAGGAAAATTACCACCGGAGCGTGTCCTCCATTGCAATTAGATTAAATTAAACTTTAAATAGCAATAGCTGATGATTTCATCAGTTAACATATATGATATTGGATGGTACAAAGGCCAAAAACCTGTATTTTGGAATCTTTGTTTATGTACGCAACTAATGACTGGATTTTAGTAGAACTGTTCATACCGATGCCGTTTTAGTATATCTTTCGTCCACGATAAAGAGGCAAAGGTATTAAATTTTGGATTTTTTTATGTGTATGCATGGATCAAGCAATAACCAGCAATTTCAAAAAAGCATAGTGATAGCTTATGTCACTTTAGTGACAGATTACCTCGCATGAGAGTTAAGTTTTTCGCGGCGTACTGATGAAATGAACAATTCTCGGGTTTTCTGCTGGTTAGTTTCTTTATTTAATTCTTTATATAACGTTTCGGCAACTACCTTCGTTGCCTTCATCAGGTTAGCTCATGTTTCAAAGTGACAACGATACGCTGTTGACCGCTAATTAAATTGGTCAGTAATAAAGTCTATGCATTTGTAAAGGTACAAATAAAGAAACCTGTTCGAACACACTCCAACCAATGTTTTTTGAAGAGAAGCTATGTAATTAATACTTAGACGTGCCTATGATCATACTCAACAATAAAATCCTCCAAATTAGTTGGAGTTTAAAACGGTGACAGAAATAGCGGTGAATTTAAAAAAATTTGCGCACCTCCTACGTTTAGAAGGGGAGTAGGAAATCCAAGAAAAATGAAAAGAATAAAACAGGTCTACTACTTTGCTCTTTCCTAAGCACGGCATTTCTCTGAAAGTATATCTGCTAATGTCAACACAAATCTCATATTACTCGTAGATGAAGTTGCGTGCACAACGTCCTAAATGAATTTCTCCTTTGCCGCGTATTACAATTGTAGCTGAGCCGTCTGGTAACTCAGTGCTTAAGGCGCTTGCCTTATAAAGTTCGTGCTCTGGTGCCGGGTTTAAATCCCGTTGGGACCATGAATTTTTAAGAGTTCTGTTTGATTATATGGGCTGCGCCAGGACGTTTCGTGGTTCGTATTCAACTTGAAACTGTAGGTCCCAGAGGAAACCAACTGGCCGTCCTACCTCTGACACAATGGCTTAGTATGCCTCCTTCTGGAGGATCCAATCAACCTTAGGCTTGTGGACTAAGTTAGTTTTTTTTATATATAGTAGTGGCTTCTACCTTTTTCAAAGACAAAAACCAGTGAAGATTTTATTCTTTTCTAAGATAAGAAAGCAGACAGAAATGGATAATGGAAAACATAGTGTACATCCTTTCCGAGAGAGATCTGGTTTTGGCATCAATCATTAAATTCGTCGTAATAATTCTGCAGCCACCTACCTTAAAGACCATACATATTTCCATCATATTATACGGCTCTGAATTGACTAACTGTGACGCGCTTGTTGCATGGTATTAAAACTAAGACGACCCGTCTGTGATGACGTTTCTTACTGTATACGTAAGGGGAGCAGAGACAGTCGACAAATCATTTAATACCTCTAAAACAATCATCTATCATTCGGATATTCCACAGCTGTGTTGTAGTGCCGAATATTCTGACAACATATTCATTCGATTACGCGTTGTTCCTAACTGAAAAGAGACTAGGCTGAGGGTCTAATGATTGTGACCAACAATACAGATCCAACACAAAACAAACATGTAGGCGCATCGCAGGAAGAATGTATGAGTGAAGTAGTAGTGAAGCCTTGATTCATATCTACGCCTCTGTTCTGGGATCGAATTCAACGTAGAATATTGTATTGACTTACTGATAGAGTGTACACAGCAATTCTTCACAGTATCGTGCCTCCATGCCTTCTGTCATTCGCTATCAACTGTTGTAGCACACTTGAGCAGAGTTACAGCGTGCCAGCAGGATCACAGACATAACACTCGTTAGTGAATCTACGGATCCGGTGGAACCAAGTTTCTCAATGACCTTCGGTACCTCATCATTTGTCCTTCTGCCACAAACTGTTACATTATGCCCAATGGACCGTCATGTGGAATGGAGAGCCACTCTGTAACGAATACAGAGTTTATATTATATTGCATTGTATCATGTACAATGCAGTGGGTATACAGACTTCTGCTCCACGGTCATAAGACGTTTGTAACATAACAGTCACATTCCGCCGACCCGCAAATAGTACCTGGGTAAGCGGACGAATAGTTTCGAGTCAGTTGTGACCTAACTATGGTAGCGGACGGCTCGCGTCGCGTAGCGTAGGACGCTATAGTAATAGTGCGTTGTATTAAGCATCATCAATAGAACTGAATGTGTTTAGCCGGGACAATGCGTGTGTTACATAGAGTTTGAACAGTGTAGAATACAGAAGAACATTAATTGTGACATTAAAAGTAATTTGGTATAAAGCTGACTCAAATATTAATTTCCTTTATCTTGAAGAATCTTGCAATCTTCGGTTGACGAAGTTTCGATTAGCCTTAGTATTCAAAATGTGGTAGTGGCCAACCGGTTCGATGTTCTAAGTTATTGCAATAAATGTGTGGTGAACTTAACTTTCTGATCTCGTTCAGGATGACTTTTTTAAATTATCTATACACCTCTTGTGTCGGGCCTGGTTTGGGACGCTACCTGGCGACCTACAGTGACAACGAACTATTTAAAATTAGATTAACCTACTTCTAGAGCTGTGTGAGAATAATTTGCGAACTTTAATAAGCACAAAGTTTGATTTGAGAGAAAATATTTCGCGAGGTACAATATAGTTACCAGCATAAATGTCTTACACGTTCTTTGGGATTAAGGATGTAGCATTACAGTCACTGAATAGCACAAAAGTTTAAGAAACAAAAATTCGTCACAGAAAATAATATACACCAGAAATAAGCATTTATGTATTACAGAAATGATACCAGGTAGTGTAAGTGCACGATTATTTCAGCTGCTCCGTCACGGAGTTGTTCAGAGAGCTATGACACCCACAGGTGGACGGTTGGTGGCTGATTCCGATGTGTTTGGACAAAAGCTGAGCTGCTCTTAGGATGGAGTTGATGTCAATGAGAAGTGTGACAGGGTTTTGAAAACAATAGGGATCAGACCCACTGCGAGCATTGACTGATTTTAGGAGCCTCTTGCTTGGCTTGTTGTACCAGTCAATAACGATCCCTATATGCTTTATCGTAATAAACGCGATCGTGTGATTAAAGCTGAGTCTTGAAGAAGCCTGGTTCTCTTAGTTCGGAGCAGTAATAATTTTTTACTTTCCAGGTTGCATCTCAAGTAACATCTTATTTATAAGCATAGAAATAGTTTTCGATTAAATCTGACATCAACTGTGATTTGTTACATATTATGTCTTCATTATACTTCCCATAGGTTCCTGGCGAAGGAGCCTTCTGGAATTTTGATGACTTTTCAGCACTCTGGTGCAGCCAATCTAGCAATCCAATACAACTAGTTGGTATGAATAAATTCATAGATATGATATCTATTTGTTTTCTCCTACAGACATAATTCTTTTTCCATCATAGTATATTCACTGATACAATTTCTCGATATCTCATCTGCAGGTGTAGTGTCTGGAAAGATTCCTTACTCCATAGTGTTCTAGTTCATTAGACAATTCTGGTTTATCCTCCTTCTGTTGTTTTTCGATGTTTACCCCCAATTTTTTGATACTATTATTTATTTCTAGCTCTTTTGCTCATAAGCCTTGCACCTTCCATGCGGCAACACTTAACACAGCTGTTAATATCTTTCCCTGTCTGAAATGGATGCGGTAGATGCTCATTTAATCTAGTGACATATTTTTTAATCAGAAGTCATATTTATTATTTTTTTAATTATGGCAACACATAAACTTAGAGCGAACTGAAAAAAAAAGAAACCCGTGAAAAAATATAAGTAGCAGATGTCATTTTAGGAATAGCAAATTTTTTAAGAACGCTCTTCAAAAAGTTCTTTGAATTATTCTTAACAGTTTTCCAACAAGTTTCTTATGTCTATAGTGGAATCTTAAAACGATCCCTTTATTTTATTTTCATCTTCCAATTCTGCAAGATATTTCCTTCATTGTTTTAAAGTATTAATTTCTTTGCATTATGCTCTTCCTCATAAAAACAGGAACACAGAATGCTAAGAAGGTATTAAGTTCAGTCGTAATCAAAATGTTTCACTGCATTTTCAATCCATACGCCTTGTCATGTATACTGAACAACGAACGGATCATTGTATCCCTCCATCGCATAAAAATACTTTTCTCTTTTTACAGACTACATAAAACTATGCATGTTTGACCGCTACTTTTTATCTTCTTATTACACTAGTTTCATTTTCCGAACAGATAAAACAAGTTTTCACCTCTAAACAATGGTCAAACAAGAACTATTCTTTCCCCTTCGTTATTCCTGTTTCCAGAGTTACTTGGGAATAATTTCTGTACACTCTATAAAGTGTTAACGTTATTATAAACAGTAAATCACAAATCTTTTTGCTTTTCTGAGACTAGATTGGCCAGGTATTAATCACCAATAAAAGATTTAAGAACTGTGATAGAAATGACTTTATTACTTATCAGTTCCTTTCAATGTAGCACAAATTTTATGTACTACAACATGTTTGGAAAGTAACAACTATACGCCCAGGTTCGATGTATTAGATTGTTAGTGTACAATATCTGTGTCACTAACAATTATAAAATGCGTTTAATAGTTTATCAGAATCATTACGCCAGTAGCTGTTTAATTTTACTACCAAACACTCTTATTATTTTTTTGTTTTTAATTCTTCACGTATTACACACTTACCACATTTTGTTATTTACTGGTCTGTGGGATGTCATCACAAAATTTGAATCTCTCAGGCCCTAAAAAATAACAGTAGAGGTTTGAGATTATGTGACCGGCCAGGCCACGATTAACCTAAAAAAATGACTGTCACCACAGCTCAGCGGTATGGCAGCAATAGATTGACCAGTAGTATACTATTATTCGCTATCCTGCTGGTACAGACGTTATTGACTTAGTTTTCATAAAGTTCATGTCAATGCTTACTGATGAATATAATAAACAAGGAAATTTGTTTTCAAGAACAACATGTCAAAACATTTCCAGTCATCCTTATTTTTTAGTACAACTATTTACACGCGAAATTGACTAGGAGTATTCAAGCTCGGGGGGAAAGCGGCAACGCTTGTGGTTGGCGTACAGTGAAAGGCTGGTTCAAATACCCTTCCGGCAAGCTCGAATTGGGATTTCATTGGTTTACAGGAAACAATCCCGACGAATGTCGAAATGATTCCTTCATATTACTATGGCTGAATTCCTTCCTGTTCATTACCTTCAGTCCAATCCTGCCTCCAAAAGCCATAATATAACGAAACAAACTAGGAGTGTGGTTGGTACTAAAAAGAGTTGTGTTGTAAGGTAAACAGTAGATTCTCCGACGCACAGCTGTTGAGTCAAAGATGTCAATTATTCCGTTCTTAATGAAAAAAAAAGTTCCCGTTGCATCGTAGTCATAGATTTGAAATAATTTTTTTTCTGTCTTTACACATCGTCGACGTCGAGGTCATTAGAGGCGAGATAAGACTGAGGACAAGGAACGGGAAGTAATTCGGCCATTGCATTTGAAGGAAACATCCCGGCATTCGCCTGGAGTGATTTGGAGAATCCAGGACAAACCAAATATGGATGGCCGGACGGGGATTCGAACCCGCGTCCTCCCGAATGCGAAGCCAGAGCGTTACCGGTTACCGTTCACGCTCGGTGTCGGTAAGAAGCTTTCTGCTAGAAAGGCCCACCCTTCCCGTTGGGCTGTGTAATGTAACACAGTGAAAGGAACAATACATATGTTTTTTAAAGACTAATACAAGGGTGCGAACGTTGTAGATGAGTGTGGTGCACAGTACAGCGGAGAGGACTGGCAAGTAGAGCAACCCTCTGCATTCCTGAGAGATAGAAGGGATGCCGCCCCCGGGACTGGACAATAGGCGGGCGATTGTTAACAGCGGAGAGAACAGCACGTAAAGTTTTCACAAGCACATGGTGTTGCGTGCGGGCTGTTGTGTATCGCGCACCAAGTTTTTTATCTTTATATGTTAGACATGTGAAAGTGTGGTGCTACATATGGCTCAACGAGACGCAGCCTCCAACTCCGATGAAGTACCGCCAATTCTGCGACGCAAGAAGTCACAACACAGCTACAGCTGATCTACCTCGTCGTCCACTCCGCGCCACACGATAAAAACCAACGGTTGTAAATTACTCAGTCGATACCGCACTTCAAACATGCCACACCCAGTAACGGCCTGAGAAGGTAAAGAGACTCAATAAAAAAAAATATTAATAATAAAGTAAGATTGACTTTTATACATTCATGAAAGTTTAATGTACTAATTTTATCATTTGTCTCTATTAAAATATAATTGTCTGTGTCAGTAATAATTCAAGGACATAAATAAATATCGTCTATGGCAATACTCCTCCGAATTGTATTTATATGTAATGATTTTATAATCCTGTCATAATTCAATTTTGTGAAATATTTTAATTTCACTGGGGCCCAGCAAAAATCTCTGATCTGCATAAAGATAAAATTTTGTAACATTGAAAGATGTGGTGCACCTCGACTGGAACCAATGAGATACCGGTAGCATGGCGCCAGCGAATTTAACGAGCCGCTTGTCACCAGAGATTAGCATCTAGCTGAAGCCGCTGCTGTTTATCAGGTGATCCAGACACCACTGCGTGAGCTATGTGGGGTTGACGGATTCCGTTGTAAGCCCTGGGCTAGGGCCGATCAAGAGCCTGTGGAGTAATTACGTACTGTATCCGACTCGCTGTCCCTCATTACAAATTGAGGATCTACGCTGCGGGGATTTGGATACTGGCTCGGCTGGATGCTATTGAGGAGTACGTCGTTCGATGTCTGAGCAAGACTTCTCTTACTTATTTCCGTATCAGCAAACACTTTTCATAGCCAGACATTCATTTCTGCAGCATGTGTAATCTCGGGGTTTTTTTGGTTTTTTATTTTAGATCAAAGGATCAGATATATTGAAGTAGGCGAATTCTTTCCGTGTGTAAAATTTTATTGGACCTCAACAGCATAAGTCAGATGAATGGGGGGGGGGAGGGGAGAGGTGAACAACTGGCAGTCATTCGGGACTACCAACAGAAGTGAAAACTTAAAACTGTGAATATGATACGCGCAAAACGTCATACTTATAACTACAGATATACTGTTAACATTAACAAGTCGGTAATACGAACTCAAAGATTTTACCCATTCTAAAAACGCCCAACGTTCCTAAAGAAGTTTTCAGTTCAAAAAAAGTTTCTCAAGTTGTGGATTCGATCCCGTAATCTTCCATTCTACGGTACACCTATGCACCCACGGAGACCGCCAATGTCTGCGAGCTTATAAGATTTAATTCGAACGATTTATGTCAGATACATTACAGAAAAAATATAGTCAAAAAACTTTAAATAGATAAGATACTATAGGCACAATGTATAACCGTCCACGAGGACTGAGGGAATATATCTTACAATCAGGTATATACAACGTATTTGTGTGTATATGCGCGCGTGCCTGTTATATTATATGCAAGTATAATCTATACCTTCACTGCTGTCCAAACACATACTTATAGCTATATATATACTGCTACTACAGCATGTTAATGACGCTAACTCATAAGATTTTACCCGTCCAAAAATCGGCCAATGCGCCTAAAAAAGTTTTCAATTAACAAAATCCTTTTCAATTGTTATCTTAAATTGAGTGTAATTTCCACATCCACCTATCTTTCCATCTATGAATTATAATTTCAGATTCTTTCAGTATGTTTGGGAAATCATTTAGCACTTCGTTTTTAATTTATTCCAATCCCTATATGCATGAAAATTGCACGACTGTCATTGGTGTATCTCTGATTTCGAATTCCCATTTAACCGCAAAAAAGCATATCTCATCTTTGGATTTCAGAAGCAATATACTATCACCATCAATTTACTATCAGTTTACATTATTACTTGAAAAGGGAAAGAGTTTCCTCTCTTTTTTTTAAGTCATTAGGTCGTTAGAGGCGGGAAAGGACGGGGATAAGGAACGGGAAGGAATTCAGCCATGGCTTTTATGAAGGAAGCATGCGGGCATTCGTCTGGAGT
>JARYHS010000452.1:0-31922 GCA_031002005.1 Vandiemenella viatica | reverse complement strand
TAGGAAGTTCTTTTAGGAGGGAAAGTTGTTCATAATCCAACATCGTGAGTTAAAGAAAAAAAAAAAAAAAAAAAAGGAGGAATGTTTAAGACACAGCAAGCACAGTCAGAGTAGGAGATGCGTTATCAGAGGAGGTGGAAGTGAAAGCAGAAGTGGCGCAGCGTAGTGTTTGAGAAAAATTGCTGTTCGGTAGTCTATTGAAGATCTGCTGGTTTGCAGCTGTACTATGCTCGTCCACACAAGTGTTTCTATGAACTGTTTGGGTAATATTGAAGCAGGGCCGGCGTTAGGGGTGGGGAGGGGTGGGGTGGTAAGCGGGTCCAATGTACTCGGGCCCCACCGGCTGATGGGGGGGGGGGGGGCGATCACCGACTGTAGGGACCCTCAGGCCTCGAAGCCAAGAATCCGCCCATTGTCGCCCAGCCAGTTTGCAGAGCTAAAAATAAAGGTCGCCCATTTAACCCCGGGCCCGAAATTCCTAGCGCCGGCCCTGTATTGAAGTATTTATATGGCTAATAAGATCTCCATATCTGTTGCGATATAACATGTATGGGACCAGCTCGGACGCAGAGTCAGTATGCAGGATATCAACGACCAGCTTGCCTCAGTAGAGGATACAACAGCTTGATGACACTCCCCAACCGAATTAGTTCATTCATCCAGGCCACAGGGGTGCAACGTCATGCTGATATGTGTACTCATGCTGCCTTTGTAAATTTGATTCTATTTTATAATAACTGAAATAACACACACCCTCTCAACCCGTGAAGTTTCATTTCGTTTACTCCTCCCATTCTAGGTGCTTCACTTTTTTTAATCAGTTATTTCTCGCTTGCAAAAACTGAATAGTTTCTCGCTCCTCACAATCTGCGTGATTTGGAATCGCCGAGTTCAGTGTCAGAGATCGCTATGCATCAATAGATCTGCGATACAACGCAACTACTTAAAACCACATTATATACAGCGACCGAATGACTCAAATACTACAAAAAAGTCGAATGCGCTATGAGCTCCTACGTCGTTTACTTTTTGTATGATCTAAGCGAACTTACTTGTTTTCAAAAGAATAATGAACAAAAAAAGTTATCCAAAATTAGTATTCTTCAGACAGGGCCGGATCCAAGGGGAGTAGGGGCTCAAGCCCCCTACTCATAAGTATTCAAAAGTATCTAGGTCTACCCCCAACAAAGTATTTTTTTTTTAGCTCTCCCGAGCTTTTAAGTGGGCAGCAATCTGAGAAAAGCTATAATGTCTACCCCTTTCCCGACTCAAGCCTCCAAGCCCCCCAAAACCAAAGTCCATTCAAGCCCCCCCCCAAAATCCGCTCAAGCTCCTCCCAAACCAAAATCCTGGATCCGCCCCTGCCTTCAGACGTACGATAATTTTGAACACGACGATCACAGATTTTTTACCATGGAAAAATGGTAGAAACTCAGAAAGAACTTGTACCTTTGCGTCGAGATGAGAGAGGTCGACTGCGTTGATCTTCTTGGGCATCTTGAGCTGCTGCAGCGCCTGCGTGAAGTAATACGAGGAGAAGCCAGATGAGCGGTAGCTCTCCAATCCTCTCGCCAACGTCTCCATCTGGCTCAGAGCTGTTTAGAAGAAACGGACTGACAAAATGGAGAGTATTCATGATATCTGTATCTTGTTGGTGATATTACAGTCATTCACACTTTACAATACGTGGCTTATGCATTACGTTACCAAGTAATTTTTGAGAGTATTACTTCAGAAATAATGTTTTAATCGTAGCCGCTGCTTCAGTTTGAAAGGAGAAGTCATTTTTATACTAAGAGACAGGGGCGAATCCAGGGTGAGGGGGCTAGGGGGCTCAAGCCCCCCCCCTCCCAAAAGTATCTAGGTCCACTCCCAATATCGTAATTCTGGAGAGCTTCCCAAACTAATATCCGCTCAAGCCCCTCCCAAACCAAAATCCTGGAGAATCATCGGTATTGATATAGTGATGTGTTTTATTAAGGTTTTGTTGTTGTCAGTTTTATATATTTGATGCTGTAATGTGTAATACAGATACATAAAGATTAAGTTTATAAAGATTCTTCATTTACTCTTCTTTCTTATAATACTTAACAACAAAGCCTCACAGGGATACTGTGACGATTTTGGCTTTGGTAGGCTGGCTATATAGCTGGGTGTGCTTCCAGCCCTTTGACCGGTTGTTAACCCACACAAGCCCTTCTTACTCTGACATTGTCTTGAGAAAATACTCTTCCGTAACTTGTAATAACTTGAAGATATAACAGAGATGGTGGGAATAGTTTAGACCGTGGATGGAACTTACTGGTAATCCTGAAAGGTCCTGGGTAAGGTTTTCTGCAGATTATTACAATGAAAGTTTCAGACATCGAACTTTATCTTGATGAAAGGAGGTTTGTAATTAGAAAACGACGCCCTAAGCTGCACACGCTTGTCGGACTGGGCTATAGAACGAATTCGGCAGTACGGTGATGTGGATTAAGGCCGGTCTACAGGTAACGTCTACGTTTTACTTGATCAGTCAAAACATTGTGCGTGCAGGGCCGGCGTTTCACGTTAGGCCCGGGTGGGTAGTCAAGCCAATTGGGGGGGGGGGGGGGGAGAAATCTCGTGAAAATGATTTTTGGTTATCTTACCTACAATAATAATAATAATATAGATAATACAAGTTCATATAAGAAATTCAAATGGATAAAAATTGATAATGAATTTAAAAATTATCGTATAGTTTATCCAACAAATTTTAATTGTTTGAAAAAATTCTTAAAATCACTATTTAGTTTTAATTGCGAAATGCAAAAACTGTACTGCGCTTTGCTTGTGTGGTAAGGAATCAATTCAACAATTTTTTTCCCAACCTGCCTCGTCAGTGAGATTACCATATGCATGTAATATTGCGATGTTATTGAGTGTATCTTGCAAACATTGTCGATATTGCGTAAGTGATGAGTCGGCGTAAGACCAAAAACCTTAGTCAATTTGAACAGGACGACCCACGAATAGTACATTTTTTATTTTGTAAAAAGTCCAGAATCCCTCTCAAATTTTTTGCCTGCTCATCTTGTCTTTTCAAAAATTGCAAAACCATGCCCCTATCACTTAGCAATCATTCTTGGTCTAAATCATGTTTAGGCCTATAGAAATTTATAATTCTTCCAATATATGTGGGCTGACCCAAAGCGAATCATTCAAAGATTTGAAGAAGTGTATGGAGTCGTTGTAGAATCGACTCTTTAAGGACATGATTACTTGATCGTAAAATTCAATATAAGATTTATGGAAAAAATTAGAGATTTTTGTTTTTGCCTTGGTCGAGCCGCTTGGGAATTTTACACTAATGTGGGATTTTGGGTCTGTTTATTTCAAATTTAACACCTGACTGCACAAATTTCCACTAAATTTCTTCAAATTTTGAATCTCGAGCACAGTGCAAAGCGTGGTAAAAGCTTCTATTTTCTTATACATTTCGATTGACTCAAGATTCGATTTCTCTAGATCTGCTTTCAAATTTTCAACGTGATCAAAAATTTCTGTCATCACTGTTAAATAGAAAATATACTCAAACAGTTCCATGTCGGAGTAAAATCCAGAAACGTTAGCAGCGACTACACTGTCTACTTCTCTGGCTACAGAATGATCGTGTAAAAATTGTATTAGATACTGATAACTTTCTCTTACTGTTTTAAGAGATTTTATTCTCACTAGATTTTTTATAAATACAAATTTAAAAAATAGATTAAAATTGTAATCTTTATAAATACATTGTCGGAGAATAGGCTGTAAGAGAAGGTAAATCATCATTAGGTTTTTTCTCTATTCCGATTTGTCCTTCATGGAATTGTCCAAGTCGTTTCGTCGAGTCTTGCAAGAAATTTACCAAATTTTTAACAGTTCCAATGAATTTTCTTGCGGTTATAACTCTTTCAATCCCATCTCTTACTACAAGATTGAGATTATGAGCACTACCTTGTGCAAATAATATGCGAGACTTTTCTTTGCGTATTCGTGACTGAAATCCTGTTATTTTTCTAGAAACTTTAGACGTCCCATCTTAACAATGGCCTCTGATTTTTTAGAGCGCAAATTTGTGCTTAGCGAAAATGTCACTGATCAGATCAAATTAGGTTCCTGCCTTGGTGTTCGCAGTTAAAAACAATCCAGTAAAATATTCACATGCAACGAAATCTTCTGAAACAATTCTCGGGCAAGATGCTCCTCTTTCTTCCATGATTCCAGACAATACCATATTGTAGTAGTCATCAAAAAAAGAATTTCATTCTAACAGTCATGATGAAGCCATTTGTAACCTTTCTTTGTAACCACGGTTTTAGTTCAGTCACATCATCATCTCGAGCCTTTAAAAATGCCATGAAATTTGAATTTCCACCGTTGTTGGCTCCACTCACAGAAATACCTAGTTTCGCCAAAGCCTTTAAGGTACCAAATATTGACTGCTGTGTATGGTTATCGAAGATCTATTTTAAATGAGCCATCGATATCAATTGCACCACGTTGGTATTAGTCGATGTTATCAACGTTTTTTAGCGCTTCAGTGCAACTGGTATGATGAGAATTAGTGCCATGAGAGTTTATCCGCTAAGTATGTATTTTGTTGTCTAATCAGCAGTATGTCTTAAATGAAACCAAAACAAAGTCCGATCTAGAGAATTTTTGCAGAAAAAAAATGAATCTTTGCCAAAGTGTACGTTTTGTGAAAAAGAATTTCTGCCAAACTACCAGAAGAGTTTGAAGAGTGTGAAAAACTAAATGCGGGTCTTAAGTTGCAGGAAGAAAAAAATATCAATGACAATCTATTCCAATAGTTGAAGCAAATAAGACTTCCATCAAAATAAGAACCTCCTAAGTGGTGATAAATGAACGCTCATAAATATTCCAAGTTGTTATATTAGTCCGCAGGTTTTTGTCAGCTCAGTCTATCAGTATTACTAGCTTAAAGTTATTAAGTGAAGCAGCCTTCATTTATGATGAAAAAAGAATCAATTTAAAATTAAAGAAAAATTAATTTGTCATATTTAACATTCGAATGTTAATTACAGTAATTAGAAAATTATTAATATTATTATTATTTACTCAATGATTGATCTGATTTTTAAAATTAACATTATTTCTCTTGAAATTTTTATTAAATATAAGTAATTAGAATGTCAATAAAGATCTGTGACACCAAATGACACTTTCATACAACTTCTGTTTTTATTTCCGCTTCCATATTGTAACTTCCGTTTCAACTCTAGTATACAAGCGTGAATGTTCATTGCTAATATTCTTGTGTATATAATTAAGAACAAAAATAATAATTTACTTTTACTTACTCTCACGATTTTGACTGTCAGCTGACTGAACAAGACCTTCTCTTAAAGCTCCAGTGGGCCTATGTCCAAGGACGATGGAAATTTATCCTTCACGTTCTCCTATCTTCTAGCAGTTTCTACACAAAATTTATTTCAACTTTACAGCTTGGCTGTGAATTTATCCATTTGAACTTTTTTGACGAAAGCACATAGTTACACACGGATTCACCTGAAGCTCATTCGAAATGCCGGTTTTACGCATGACGCTTTTGGGCGTAAGATATTTTACCGTAGTATGTATCCTTGCTTTCACATACGTCAATTGTTTGCCCTCGGTCGAACTCAGTAGGCGACAGCTGGGGTGGCGACCTCTGATGAAACATCAAAGAAAGTTTGCGCTTCGTTCTTGGCGTTATTGTGGGTATACGGTCTATTTTACACACATTTTAAATTCTCTGATTTCTTTCCTCCATTCACGCTCAGTAGCTCTCAAATTCCGGGTGGGTATTTTACCCACCCGGAATTTCCCGGGTGGGTACTGCTACCCACCATACCCACATTATCCGCCGGCCCTGTGTGCGTGGACAGCAAAACGGACGTTTTACCTGAACTGAATGAAGACGGACGACTTCCTGAAAATGGATCAGTGGGAGCATTGTTTTCGGTCTTGCCTGACGTTTTCCCTTCAACCTTTAATCATCTCTCAGCTTGTGCGGAGCTAAAACAACTATAATTTTGTTTTTCTTTTCGAAAAAAAATTATGCGGTGGTCTTTTAGAAACTAGGATAGTGATTTGTTTACGGAATTCATTGAGTTGTATCCTAGCTATCCTTGTTTACGGCAAGTTAAAGTCAAATGACTAAAGCGACTGAGACAAGAAAATTAAGCATATGCTTTGGTTGATAACTGGAAGCAAGTGTATCTTGAAGATACAAAGGAAGCCGATAGCAAAAAAAAAAAAAAAAAAAAAAAAAAAACAATTTTCTTCGTTTAGTGTTTCTTAAAAGGCACGTTTTGGTGCTAGTGCCGATGATGTTTACAAACTTTCTCTGTGGAATTTCGATCTTCTATTATTCTTAAAGTATAAAGATACCCCTAGAGAAATAATTATCAATATAGAGGATGATTCAGAAGTTGTTAACGCGCCAAACTAACAGAACTGTACATATAAAAGTAAAGTAGATTTGTTTGATAGCTAGACAGTAGAAATGCTAAATATAAACGAAAGAAATAATTATTGTCTTCAAAATTATTTTATTTTATCAAATTCTCCTAAAGAGTTACGGTTTTGTCCTGCCAATGTTATGATCCTTGGTTATTAAAGTACATCTTGAATGTATCCCTTACACGTTTCGCATCTTCCAGAACAAGTCCACGTCTTCGTAATTGAATGTTGTGTATATTTCCTGGTTTCAACATTTCGTACACTGCCTAATATCGTGGAGGGCCCCCGCGAGAACGCAGAAGTACCGCAACACGACGTTGCATGGACTCGACTAATGTCTGAAGTAGTGCTGGATGGAATTGGCACCATGCATCCTGCAAGGATGTCCATAAATCGTTAAAAGTACGAGAGGGTGGAGATTTCTTCTGAACGGCGCGTTGCAAGGCATCCCAAATATGCTCAATAATGTCCATGTCTGAGGAGTTTGGTGGTCAGCGAAGGTGTTTAAACTCAGAAGAGTGTTCCTGGAGCAACTCTGTAGCAATTCTGGACGTGTTGGGTGTCGCATTGTCCTGCTGGAATTGCCCAAGTCTGTCGGAATGCACAATGGACACGAATGGATGCAGATGATCAGCCAGTATCCGTACGTACGTGTCAGCTGTCAGAGTCGTATCTAGACGTATCAGTCACTCCAATTGCACACCATTACAGAACCTCCACCAGCTTGAACAGTCCCCTGCTCACATGCAAGGTCCATGAATTCATGAGGTTGTCTCCAAACCCGTACACGTCCATGCGCTCGATACAATTGGAATAGAGACTCGTCAGACCAGGCAACATGTTTCCAATCATCAACAGTCCAATGTCGGTGTGGATAGGCCCAGGTGAGGCGTAAAGCTTTGTGTCGTGCACTTAGCAAGGGTACACGAGTGGGCCTTCGGCTCCGAAAGCCCATATAGATGATGTTTCATTGAATGGTTCGCACGCTGACACTTTTTGATGGTCCACATTGAAATCCGCAGCAATTTGTGGAAGGGTTACTCTTATGACGCGTTGAACGATTCTCTTCAGTCGTCGTTGATCCCGTTCTTGCAGGATGTTTTTCCGGCCGCAGCGATGTCGGAGATTTGATGTTTTACCGGATTCCCACTGTTCATGGTACACTTGTGAAATGGTCGTTCGGAAAAATCCCCACCTCATCGCTATCTCGGAGATGCCGTGTCCCATCTCTCGTGCGCCGACTATAACATCACGTTCAAACTCACTTAAATCGTGATAAGCTGCCATTGTAGCAGCAGTAATCGATCTAACTCCTGCGCCAGATACCGGTTGTCTTATATAGGCGTTTCCGATCGCAGCGCCGTGCTCTGAGTGTTTACATATCTCTGTGTTTGTATATGGATGCCTATACCAATTTCTTTTGTTCTTCAGTGTATATAACTCGACATGATTCTGGAATAAGGCGGCCAAGAGATTGTTGCGACATTACAGCTATATAAAATAATTGTTTAAAAAAACATAAAAACCGCCTTCAAAAAAAGCACTAAAAATTTTGAAATAACTTTATACCTTGCTTAGGAAAAAGTAAATCTAAATAGACAACATTTTACATTACTTTCATTGAAATTTTGACATTAATTAGTTATTTTTGGAGTCGGCGCCAGCTGTCACATCGCGAAGATCTAATTACTGAACTTCTTTTTTGGCGTTAGAGGCGAAACGGGGAGTACGAACAAAAATTCCCAATATTTTACAGCATGTCGTGAGGCAGATATTGTTATTGTGGGAGACATCTTAGGGAAACTAATTAATAGTATTTCAATCTGTGGCTTGGCCTTATTGGTCATCCAGGCATATCTCTGGCGCTACAGTGTCAGTTGGTAGGTTGCATCATGACGTAAACGAGTTACAGAGTATAATATCGGCGTATCATCTGTATGTTTCAGTTTTGTTGAAACATGTTTCTAGCATTAATTGTAGGTAAGCAGTAACATGATTATTGTTATTCCTTATTGTTTTTATCTTTTTGTTTTTCTTGCTTTCGCTGGCACCGACTCCAAAAATAACTAATTAATGTCAAAATTTCAATGAAAGTAATGTAAAATGTTGTCTATTTAGATTTACTTTTTCCTAAGCAAGGTATAAAGTTATTTCAAAATTTTTAGTGCTTTTTTTGAAGGCGGTTTTTATGTTTTTTTAAACAATTATTTTATTTTTAAATTTTTAGTGGTATTATACTTCGTTTAGTATTTTAAATATGCCACAGCAGTTCCCATTTTGCAAACTTCCTGGTAGCTCAGAGATCAAATCACTTGCTTTCAAAGAAGAATTATGTCTTTATATACCACAACCACTTTCAGAACGGGGTGAATTGGGCGTTCTGTTAAGGAATGTCAGGCTATGTTTCGATCTTATCATAACATCTGTTAAAGCTGCTGCTCGATAACCAAAACATGTAACATCAGGGCACAATACATACCACATACAGAAATCTCTCTGGAATATATCTATTTGCTCCGGCATCACACAAAAAATATAGATTTTTAATTGGTGAAAGCTTGGGATCAAAGTTGAAATCTGAAGTACATGTTGAGACATTACGACATTATTTTATAAATATTAAGCCATGACTTAAAAATGGCTTAATTGATTTTTGACGGAATTTAAAACTGTGGATATTTTGTAAAGAACATTGGAAATTAAAAGGGGTGATGGTAAAGGGGAAGAGGGAGTGAGCTTTTGTATACCAAATGTAGACTGCCTTTTCTGATTGATTTAAAGTATACGTGTGTAAATTTCTATTGATATCAGATAAATCTGTAGGTATGTATAAAAAAAGAAACAATTAAGCAACCTAATTTAAACAAAATTGTTCTGTATGTTTTAAAGTATATGTGTGCAAATTTCCTTCAGAATCGGAAAGAAACTGTTGATTAAATGATGGAAAGGAAGGAGCGGTGTTTGGACTCTCGAAACCAAATGTAGACAGTATATTTCTGTTTGTTTTGCAGTATACATGTGCATACTTCCTTCAAAATCAGAAACAAACGGTAGTTTTGTATAAAGAACAGTAATTAATGGGGTAGAAAGGGGGATAGGGTTTGCATTTTTGTGAAAGTTATGTGGACAGTATTTTTCTTTTTCTATTTGTTTTAAAGTATACACATGCGAAGTTCCACCGATTCGAATCAAAATGTGGGTTTTATATAAATATTAAGGGACGGGGAGCTAGGGTAGTTTTTTTTATTTTTTGGTCAGAGATCTTATCCATAAAAAAATTACATATATATGTGCCAACTTTAATAAAGATCGGTCAAATGATGTCGACTGTAGCTTTCTAAAAAGAAATTGACAAAAATCGAGGGGGTGGAAAAGGGGAGAGGGGTTCATTTTTTGTAAACCAAGAGTTGGCATCATTTTTCTCTTTGTTTTATAGTAAAAATTTGCTAAGTTCTGTCTAAACTGGATAAAAACTGAGGTTGTGTATAAAAATTAAGCAGTTTAATGGAGAGAGGGGGTGGTTTTTAGATCTTTTGGTCAGACACCTTCTTCGTAAAAAAAATACATATAAGCATCAACTTTCATGGTAATCGGTCAAACGATTGCGACTGTAGCTTTTTATAAAGAACATTGATAAAAGTTAATGGGGTTGAAGGAGGAAAGGGGTTGAGCATTGGCAAACCAAATATTGACAGGATTTTTCTCTTTGTTTTAAAGTATACATGGGCAAAATTCAATAAAAATCTGATAAGAAATGTAGATTTCTATAAAATTAAGGGGTGTAAAGGGAGACATGGGGTGGTTTATTTATTAATTTAATTTTTTTTGGTCAGAAACCTTCTCCATGAAAAATTACATGTATATGCCAACCTTAATGGAGACCAGTTAAATGTGTCGACTAGCATTGTATAAAGAACATTGGTAAAAATTTAGGGGGTGGATAGGGGGAGAGGGCTTCAGTTGTTTCAGACCAAAAGTTGACAGTATTTTTCTCTTTAGTTTTTACTATACATGTCCAAAGATTCATCGAAATCTGATAAAAAATGTGGGTTTGTATAAAAATTTAGGGGTGTAAAGGGGAGAGGGGTGGTTTTTTAATTTATTTTTTGTTCAGTTACTCCATGAAAAATTACATGTATATGCCAACTTTGATGATAATCGGTCAAACGGTGTTGAGTGTAGCTTTTTATGAAGAACATTGACAATAATTAAAGGGGTGGAAGAAGGGGGGGGGAGTTGAATTTTGGAAGACTAAATATTGACAGGATTTTTCTCTTTGTTTTAAAGTATACATGGGCAAAGTTCAGTAAAAATCAGATAAGAAATGTAGGTTTCTATAAAATTAAGGGGTGTAAATGGGAGAGGGTGGTTTTTTTATTTTGATTTTTTTAGTCAGAATCCTTCTCCATGAAAAACTACATGTAATTGCCAACTTTAATGGTGATCAGTTAAATGGTGTCGACTGTAGCTTTGAATAAAGAAAATTGTCAAAAATTAAGGGGGTGGATAGGGGGAGAGGGGTTCAATTTTTTTAAACCAAAAGTTGACAGTATTTTTCTCTTTATTTTTGGCTATATATGTCCAAAGTTTCATCGAGATCGAATAAAAAATGTGGATTTGTATAAAAATTAGGGGGCGGAGGGGGGTAGAAGGGGTGGTTTCTCAATGAAATTCATATGAGACCACTTTGGAGTATACCCTACATGTAATTGCCAACTTTAATGGAGATCAGTTAAATGGTGTCGACTGTAGCTTTGAATAAAGAAAATTGGCAAAAATTAAGGGGGTGGATAGGGGGAGAGGGGTTCAATTTTCTTAAACCAAAAGTTGACAGTATTTTTCTCTTTATTTTTGGCTATATATGTCCAAAGTTTCATCGAGATCGAATAAAAAATGTGGATTTGTATAAAAATTAGGGGGCGGAGGGGGGTAGAAGGGGTGATTTGTCAATGAAATTCATATGGGACCACTTTGAAGGTATACCCTATCCACTAAAAAAATTTCATTTAAATCGGTTGAAAATTGGCGAAGATATCGCTGAACATACATACAAATAAAGAAAAATGGCAAAAATCAAGGGGGTGGATAGGGGGAGAGGGGTTCAGTTTTTTTAAACCAAAAGTTGACAGTATTTTTCTCTTTATTTTTGGCTATATATGTCCAAAGTTTCAACGAGATCGAATAAAAAATATGGATTTGTATAAAAATGAAATTCATATGGGACCCCTTTGGAGGTATACCCTATCCACTAAAAAAATTTCATTTAAATCGGTTCAAAATTGTCGAAGATATGGCTGAACATACATACAAAAAAAAAATACAGACGAATTGAGAACCTCCTCCTTTTTTTGAAGTCGGTTAAAAATCTAGATCTTGAGATTGTTTCAACATTACAGTTGTGAACGCTGGATCTTCGTAGTTTCTAGTTGTTATTAGAAATCTTAGCATAGCTGTCAGTCTCTCAAGGGGTGAGATTATCTTTCTCACATCAGTGTCTTATTTTGTTTTCTAGATTATTTCAAATATGGTTACGCCAGTCTCCAGGTTCATGAACTGTAATTTCCGAAGCAAATTCAGATGAAAGAACCTTTTTCTCTTTAGCAACCATCTTCTAGACCAGCGGTTCTCAAACTTTTATGCTCCGCGAACCCCTTTTAAATTTTCCAGACAGTGGCGAACCCCCTAAATTTTTTTTTAAAAAAGCTTTAAAAAAAATAAGAATTTTTATTTTCATAAAAGTAATACACTTATACAGAAGATTGTTGTCAGTTAATGTGATAGATGAGCTTGTTTTTTGTCGCATGTTGAGTCAATATCAGGAACAGTTTTACTCAATCTCAGTCTCATTTCATATTCGACATTCATTCGATTCCTGTATTTAGTTTTTATCATAACCCAGGGGCGTAGCTACTATGGGGCTAGGCGGTGCAGTACACCGGGGCCCTCACGCTCAGGGGCCCCCAAGCACACCTCTAGAGGTCCTCAAGCACAGTTTAGAGGCCCCAGGAGCCTTCATGGCAAACTGGCGACTTTTTTTTTTTTTTTTTTAGCTCTACCGTCGTCTAAGGGAGGAGCCCCTCACTAAGGGCACTCGCTGCTCAAGGTGGGGGGGGGGGGGCAACCACTGCTCAACTGCTCAGGGGCCCCTAAAGAACAATTCAAGGGCCCCCATCCTCAGTTCAGGGGGCCCCTAACAGCACACAAAGCAAAAAAAAAGGTCACCCGTCTGGCCTGAGGGCCCAAAATAAATTTTTTGCACCGGGGCCCTTGTTGACCTAGCTACGCCACTGTCATAACCAAGTGTGAAAACCCACTCTCACATAAGTAAGTTGTCACGAAGGGTAAAAGGAAATTAACTGCTTTACGTGAGAGCTCCGGATATTGTTCCTGTCTTGCTGCCCAAAAATCAATTAAAGACATCTTTTTAAAATCAGCATGAAGAGTACGATCTGTGGACATTTCCAGCAATGATTCATGTTGCTTAATGCTCAAACCAGAATTTATGCTTTTGGTTGTCACCATAAATGGATTTCGAACCCAGTCTTCAGCATTACCGATATCTGGAAAATATCTTTTCAGTTCATCAGAGAGCTAAGACAAATGTACAATAATTTCAGCTTTTACTTCGGCATCCAGTGATAAGGTGTTGGTCGAAACAAATTCATGCAGAAGAGGAAAACATTCAATAACACCTGATATCATGCAAGTTTTCCGAAATTCAATTTTTCTTATGAGGGCTTGTATTTTATCCTGCACACTGAATATGTTACACGTGGAGCCTTGCATAGAAGCTTTCGTTTCGTTGAGAGAAGAGAAAATATCAGCTAGATATGACACTCTTATAAGCCAGGTTTCATCTTCAAATCTTAACTTGAGGTTGAAGTCACTGTCCTTCACAAATAAATAGACTTCATGACGCAGTTCAAAAAACCTAGCTAACATCCTGCCTCTTGACAACCAACGCACTTCACAATGTAAGAGTAATGAAACATGTTCACTGCCCATGTCCCGACATAATAATGCAAAAAGTCTCGAGTTGAGCGGACGTGCTTTTATGTAATTTATTATCTTTACGACCTCTGACAATACTGTTTTTAAATAATCAGGCATTTTGTTGCACGCCAGTGTCACTCTGTGCAATGCACAGGGCATACTTTTGGCTTCAGGAGCAAGATGTTTAATTCTAGTGATTAGTCCAGATATTCTACCTGTCATGGCCTTGGCACCATCAGTCGAAACACCAACACACCTTCTCCAGTCTATGCCATGTTCTTCAAAAAAATCATTGATGACGTTGAAAATATCTTCTCCTTTTGTCGTAGTCTCCAAGTTCTTGCATAACAGAAAATCTTCTTCAGAAATGTTTCTGTGTACATATCTAACAACACTAAGTACATTCGGCAGTCCAGTAATATCTGTTGATTCGTCAACTTGAATTGCAAAATAAGTATTTTGCAGTCGTTCTGCTAGTTGATTTTCAACATTGAGTGCCATGTCGTGAATGCGCCTTGCGATTGTGTCATTTTAAAGTGGTATTTTATCCAGCAATTTTGCTAATTTGCCTCCTAGCACGCAACTGACCATATCTTTAGCAGCTGGCAAAATTAATTCCTCGGCAATATTGTATGACTTGCCGGTCTTTGCAATTTTGTATGCCACTAGGAAAGACGCACGTAAATAATCAGCGTTGGTAGTTGCAGTATTTGTCACAGTTTTTTTTTGGAAGATTCCAACTCCCTCTTTTTTCGAACAAAAAAATCTAAAGATTTGTTTACGTACTGCTGATGTTTTGTCTCCAAATGTCTTCGCAGCAATGATGGCTTCATCGAGCTATTTGCGAGAACTTCTGAACATATTACACACTGTGGCTCTGGGTACTGGGTGTCTTCTTTACACACAAATCCAATTTTCAGATAATGTTCATCATATTTTCTTTTCTTTGTCGATGGAATGAAGTGTTCTCCTGGTTTACTTGTTTTCCGCGTATTTTCTTTCGAAATCGAACTTTCAGTAGACGTAGACACAATTTGACTCAACGAAGTTTTCAATGTTTCTGAACTGGATAACTTGAGTATCTGGGCATTTTCCGCGTATTGATCCAGTTTTTAACCACTGGTTCATGTTTTAATCAACATTACTTATCAACTTTATTTCAGCCGGCCGAAATAAGTGCGCGCGCGGAGTACCACTGACTTGAGAAACAACTATACTAAACAATGCCGCGCGCTTTTTGTCAGTCACAAATTATTACGTAATTTCAAGCCATTGTAGCCCTTTCTTAAGGCATTATTTTCCGCCCCTATTGTTACCAAACCTAACACGATTGTGAGTGGTGCCGAATAATGGAAATATATAGCATAATGTAGAATTTGAACCTTGAAAGATATTTGGCGTTCAAAAATTTACATATTATCTATTAATACTTATTCGGCACATCGAGTGAAAGGAGCGATATTTCTTTGAAGGCATTGTATTAAATGATGCATGTCACACGCGTGATACAATCAGTCTGCCACCATTACGTAAATCTCGCCGCGAACCCCCTATGATCAACTCGCGAACCCCTAGGGGTTCGCGTACCACACTTTGAGAATCGCTGTTCTAGACCATTCTTACGTTTTAATCCCATCCTAAAGACCGAAGTCAAAAACGGAAGAGTGTGGACGCGAATTTTTTGTCAGTTTTACCTCACGTTTTGCCTGATCAAGTAAAACGTCAGTCAAGTAGTTACGTGTAGATCGGCCTTTAGTGGAAAGCACCCGCAGCCCGGTAAACACTCCACATGGCTCCCGCGCGGATAAACCACCTAGAGACAGGCACGTCAAACCACCATACATAGCCACTTGTAAAATACTCACTAACAATATGGCTGCTTTGTTTTTTGTTCGTCTTGCAGCCATTCGTAATTCTTTTTAATCGTCTCATGGTCTAACCAACCAATCATATATTTATCACCTAGCCCACCAGAGATTGTTTCTTGGCGTTGCTTGTTCACTTTTTTTCTTTGCCTAACACTGAAATTCAGTCCTGTCTTGCCGTCTAGCATAGCCTTTGCCGGCTCGACTGAAACAGCTTGCCGGGTTTGCACTCTTAACACTCGTGTTACAATACTTATCAAAGCGATACTTTTTCAGTTTCTTCTTTTGTAGATTTTTTTAAAAAAAAAAAAAAAAAAAAGCGCATTTTTAATGCGAGTGGTCTCAATTTGACTTCCTCTTATTATTCTGAGCATATATTTTTATCTTTCGGTTCTCTTTACCTTCCAGATTCCAGGAAAAAAACTCTTTTGCGGACTAAAATGAGGTTTGAAACTGGGGTTCTTTCAGGTTATATTTTAGGTAGCTTTTTTCTGTAAAGAACATTTTATTCTTTGCTGTAAGGACATAGCACAAATACCAAAAATACACCCAGCTCTGTAATTTCTCAGTGATTTGTAATGTGTTTGGATTTTATATGTTTATATTTTATATTTGTTAGACAACGTGTACCAGCATTTTCAAATGTTAAACAGAGTAACGGGCGTGGCTCGGGGGCTAGATATAAAAGTTTTATCCGATTTGAACGGATTGTCGTAAACATTCTCCTTCACCATCCGATTTCCCTACCGTTTCAAAGTACATGGAAAATAATATAAATGTTTCACGTGTAAATTTGTCTTAAAAGGGGTGAAGGAGAGTTTTGTAAGCCAAATATAAACGATAATATAACTTTCTCGGGTGACTACTCGAGTTAACGATGTGTTTTTACACAATATTTCGGCGATCGAAACCACTGTCGCCTTCTTCTGGTATAGAAGATAGTGACAGTGTGAAAATACTTCGTTAACTCGGCTAGTCACGCGAAAAAGTTATTAATTCTCAACACAGAGAAAAACTTCGTTCTTATGTATTATTTTTGCACTTATACGTGCAAAAAGTTCCTTCGAGATCGGATGAAAACTAGATTCGTGTGTCGCCACTCCAACTTAAAACAATTTTTAAATTTCTAGATCGAATTTTTGGCCAGCAATTGTCTTTTCTAAATAGGTCCAACACCGTTCGACATGAAATGTTATGGGTTTTCAGAATATCACCAGTCCGTTCTACATAGGTCCAACACCGTTCGACATGAAATGTTATGGGTTTTCAGAATATCACCATCCACTTTTGCCGATATCCCTGCTGTTTTAGAGATATTTGCAAAACAAGAAATCTAAACTATTGCACGTGCAAATTTGCTTTAATGGGGTGATGGGTTATGGAGGGACAGTTTTTGGAAATTTATTTTAAAGTATACGTATGCCAAATTTCATAGCGATTGGATAAAAATCGTGGATTTGTAGCAAGAACATACAAAAATCCATATTTATAGATAGATTTGCCCGAGTATGTTGTATGTTGTACTGTAAGTATACTTAGATTTCTAAACAGATTTCCGGATGACGTCAACAGGTATGTTATAGAAATAATCATTGGAATACGTGCGTATGACTTGTATACCTTCTCTCCGCAAAGAGACATATCGGAATCAAGCAACATCTCTCCTCGAGTTACTACTGCTGCACATTGATACGAACTGAACACCAATCTTCGTAATGTACTACTTACTACACTATACTTGATGCTATAAACAGACTAACTGTACACTCACACTTGCGTAGTTTGTAGAATATGCGAAAATATTTTCCATTGGAGTAATCCATGCACTGAATTCCCTCGAGTAGATAGTGACTAAGCAATAGGAGTGGATGAGAAAGTGATTTGCTGGGTAGAAGAATTTTTAAAAGGTAGAAAACAAAAAAATAGGGAAGAAAATGCTGTATCAAAAGAAGTAGAAGTAAAGTTGGGAGTGCCAGAGGGTAGCGTATTGGGACCATTGCTATTCATTATTCTAATGAATAATTGTGTTCATTGTTTACTATCAGAAATTGGATTGAATTAGATGACATAATGAAGTATAAAAGGACCAAAACGGTAGAGGACTGTGAACAGCTGCAGGGTGATCTGGACAGGATATCTAGTTGGGTTGGTAAACATGGGATGAAGATAAATACAAAGAAGGATCAGCTTATTAGATGCACAGATAAAACAAACTAAAGGCTGATTACGATTATAAGGTGGAGAAAGAATTGGTTGTTAAACACCTGAAGTGTAAATATCTTGGCATTACATTTGATAACAAGCTCAGCTGGAAAGCATACATTGGACAGGTAGTAGGAGAAGGTTTCAAAATCCTTCACTTGTTGGAGAGAGTGACGAGGGGATGAACGAGAGAAGTAAAGGAATTGGATTTCAAAACTTTGGTCAGATCATTGCTTGAATGTGGTGGTGGAGTATGGAACCCACATTTTGGGTATCAAATACAGGAGTTGGTGGGGGTGCAAAGCAGGGCTGCTAGATTTGTCTCTGGAAATTACCGCAGCACAAAATCCATAACTGTTATGACAAAAGAGCTGGAATGGGGTTCATTGGAAGACAGGAGGAGGATGAAGAGAGTCATTGGAGTGTACAAGGCGTTTATTGGTGATGGGGCGTGGAAACATATTGGTGTAAGAATTAAAAGTAATTCATGGAATGGAAAAGAAGACGATGACCATAAGCTGGCATTCGATTTCAGGAACAAGGGTGTGGGAAGATTTTCTTTCACAGGTAAGGGGGTCAGGGATTGGAATAAGTTACCAAAATAATTGATGAATAATTTACCAAAAACAGTAAAACAATTTAAAGTTGAAATTTGTAGAGAGCAAAAGTGGGATACAGGAATGTGGGGAAAATGGGTGTGTAGGAAAATTGCCACCGGAGCGTGCGCTCCATCGCTATTAAATTAAATTCATATAAATTAAGTAATGTTTACGGAAGATATCCCCTTATCCGATATAGTCCTTCACCTACTTGGATTATGTAGATATACAGAAAGAGGGATAAACTAATTACTAATTAAGAAAATGTAACATAACCTTCATAGAATATATCTGAGGGCTCTATTGTTTTTATAAATTCTTGATTTTTTAAACTATTTTCTATTCTTGTTTCGAGGAGTTTAAGGAAGAGAGAGCTAACGCTATTTCCTTTTTTCACCTGTTTTTCCTTTCTTTCAAAACTCACTACATTACAGATCTTTCAAGAATTCCTTCTTCTCCATGGATTCGAGTTAGGCGCGATTCGGATTCACTAAGAAACTTCTTTAGGAACTGGAATTCACCTGGAATGATTTGGAGTAACCATGGAGGGGGATTCGAACAACATTCCATCCACATTCTGTTGGCGATTACATTTCTGAAGTAGCATAGTAAATCAGGATTACGTTAATGCATCATGTTACTGCCAAGCGCTGCGTCCAATCGCCTGTCCCTTCAGGCACAACCTTCAGATGTTACGATAGTCTGAAATGGCACAATTAGAAAGGTCTCAGTTTCGACTAGCACGCACCGCTCATTCTTTGCGTTCAGATATAGCCAAGAATAGTTCTTATAAGAGCTATCTCTTGCTATCCCTTCTAAACATTGGACACGCTCATCTTCTCCGCGTTTTGTGCGAATATTTTTACCGAATGCACCCTTTGTACTATAAAACGACTTTCTTGGTCTCACACCTACTTCTTCCTATCCACGCCTCCCGCCCCTCTCCCATCCCCCTAACGTATGATTATAAGAGCCTTATAAAAAGTAAAAAATTCTACTTCAAACACTCAATTCATCTTCTTGATAATTTATATTAAGTAATTGGAAAAAACAGCAAAATGTGTTTCACAAGTGCAATTGATACCAAATCCCTACCAGCCTAACACAGTTTCAAACAATATTATTTTAAAATTTAGATTAACCTCGTAGAATTTTTTTTTTTCTTTTTAATATGCTTTTCTGGGTCTAAGACATAGGCTTCCTGTTAAACAGATATGCTATTCATCTTTCTGCAATAGTGTACATTTCAGCGGTTCTTTTACATTAATCAATGAGTCGACAGACTACCGGGACTAGTGAACAGATGGTAAGGTGTGTAACCTGGGATTGAGTAGTTCTTATTTCGAACTCTCAGCTCTGATTTTCGAATGCTCCTCAGCTCCTCAAAGTCTCCTCCACCTCTGCAAAGCTTACATGGTGTATATGATGTACAGTATAACGCTTCCGTGTTCCTAGTAAAATTGCAGGTCGCATTTACCTGACAGGATTACAGGATTAGAGAGGATGATGACGCTGCGAACTTGTTCCAGGTTCTGCATTTTTGAGGCAAGGAACCGAATATGCAGGGGTAGCCCCAATATTGACGACCATAATGGCAGAATTGAGTATTACCTACCATAATAACCTTCATGTACTGCACGTTTAGTGATCTTTCAACATTTTTGACATAAGAATGTTTTACATCATTTTTTTCGGTATTCCATATTTTAGCTTGATAAATTAATCTATCACTCTTTGTTTATAATTGTTTTGAAGTGCTGAATAGTGTTCCAAAAACACTGAAAGAAATTAAAATACGTAAATTTGTAAAGGTCAAATTTAAGTGGGTGGAGAAATCACAGTAAAAGTATTTAAGACAAAAATTAATAAGAAAATGGCAATGCAGGGAAATTGACACTGGTGTATGCGCTCTATAGCAATGAAATGGATACTATTTTCTTCATGAACTGGAGTGATTCAATGGCGAATTCGCCTCTAAATTCTAAAAAACATTCCTTTTTTGCGACTTACGTCGATGTCGGGGTCATTAAAGGTTTGAGAACATGCAACTGGAAGGAATTCGGCCACGGCCTTTTGAAAAAAGCATCCCGGCATTCACCTGGAATGATTCGGAGTAGCCATGGATGCTCGGAGGGGGATTCGAACCTTCCTCCTGCCGAACGCGAGGCCAGAGCGCTAAACATTCCATCCACATTCTGTTGGCGATTACATTTCTGAAGTAGCACAGTAAATCAGGATTACGTTAATGCAATGTATTATAAAATCAATATTGAGTAATACAAATTAACCAAAAATAAGAACATAAAATACACGATAGTCACTAAAGCGCTACTTGCTGCTTTCTTGAGAAAGGAATATCAGACAAGCAATATCGCAAACTGTGAGCCATACATCAGTCTTATGTGACTCGGTGACTTAATAACAAATCTTTCCCTCAATGCTGATCAATAGAAGAGATTAAGTTGTGCGATGAAGATTACAGTACCTGAGACTTGAGCGGAGCCCACCAGGGCGACGAGTAACAGATGCCATTTGTTAATCATTGTCACCAGAGAGGAACGAATCGGCCAGACTCCTCTAAAGCCTTCTGGGTGTGCCTTAAATCTACACAGAACAAAATACATACAGCTCAAGATAAGGCAGTAGTGGCTATTAACATATCTATTGAGTCCACTATTGTTTTGCATAACTATCCAACATACATTATCATTAAACGCATGAACTCTGACAACCGTGAAAAATATAACGAAATACAGAAAATTAAAAGAGACGATGCTCAGTGTCGTGTTCGAAGATTGTCGTGGATTTTGGATAAGGTTTAGAAAGTGCGAGAATTTAGTTTATCTGTGTCGTATCTCATTTGCAGTTAACAGTTATAATTATCCTTAATGACATTTCCAACGAGCCGTAATGCAACCATTTAGGTTTGTCCGTATTTTCGGTGCTAAAGCGTAATCATCCCCGGAGTTAATTGTTCAATTTTATTATTTACGACTAGCTCGTACCCGCGACTTCGTACGCGTGGATTAAGAATTTTTTTGCCAGAATTGAATATAGAAAGTTGTTGGTAACGAAGGATTGGTCCCAAACAACACCAAGTCGGCATAATTTAACAGGAAAGCTATCACTATATCATTCTACCGTCGAACCTGTCTCTTGAAGAGAATCAATTTCCAACATATTTCTGTCACTATTCGATAAGGTCTCAACATTTCGTGGCTACAACTGTTAATCATACTGGAAAAAATGTCCTGTGCCCTTCATACAGATTTTATTGTCAATTTCCATCAGTATCGATATAGCCATTTAGTCTTCAAAACGTAACAAAAAGAAAGAGACTTACTTCCGTATTTATGGTATTATTACTGCGGTTCACACACACACTGACTGCGAACAACCCCTGAGGGATCATTATAACGTAAAAAAGTGTACACCTACAGCATTGCACCCCTAACTTTGTAATATCTACAGTTTAACATTTAATCCGAATAACCGACGGCCCAGGCGTGACTCTTGCGATCAGAAACAAGTTTTAAAAATCTTTGCCTCCACTGAGATTTGAACCGGAGACCACGACCCAAACATTAATAAGCCAGTGCTTTAGCCACTGAGCTACCTGACCACTACACGGGTAAACAGTAGAGATACCTCCATATCCAACGCGTCTGTCTATCCCCGTTCAGTAGTATTTCGAAATTATGAGACAACATGTATTATTTATACAGATAATTTTTCAACCAAATGTAGACAGTATTTTTCTCCTTGTTTCAAAGGATAAGTGTGAAAAGTTTCATCGAGACCGGATGAAAACTGTGTATTTGTATGAAGAACAAACAAACAAACGTTCATACATTCATCTTTATATATATATTTATATATATATGGAACGCATGTTCCGGTGACAACTTCCCGTGTCATCTATTTACACCGTTCTTATTGTTGCTATTTGTTTTTTATTATCTTCCTATAAGTGTAAATTCCCCCATCCATGTACTTTTGCACTTTATGAATTTTAATTTTAAATTCTTTCAACATTTTTTGTAGTCCAATCCAAACTCATACTCCAATATCTACAAAAAAAAAACTTTCTCACTCCCTTATGTATGAAACTGACATTCTGTCCAGATGATTCTGAAGCTTTTTCACAGTCTTCTCCCATTTTGATCCTATTATAAACCATTAATTAAACATCGTAACTTCTGATTCTAAACCATCAACACAATCATTCATTAGAATAGCAAACAGCAATGGTTCCAATACATTGTGGCACTCCCATATTCACTTCAACCTCTTTTGATAGCGCATTCTCCATCAAATGCCTTGGAAAGATCTAGTGTTACACTATCAACTTGGCATTTTGACTATCACTGATGTTAGACTAATCGGCTTGTAATTTTCGATCCTATGTGGACCGGTACCGCTATCGCTATCCAGACTTCTGGTAAGCAGCGAGACCCCAGACTCACTCTAAATCTAATTTATCATCAGCAGTTGTAATATCGGCAGCTGCGTAGCTCAGCCGGTAGAGCGCCGACTGCGACCTGGACGACCGGGGTTCGATACCCAGCTAAGCCAATTATTTTTCCTCGAAGCTGAAAGTCTGGAACAGTTGCCCAATCTGCTATCCAAGGGAACGTGCATAAACCACGTAGCTCCATTTTGGCCTCCTGTGAACCCCCCATCCCCCCACGTAGCCCTACGTGGCTTTTGCCTCTAACCCCCCCCCCTTTTGATTCCAGAAGACATTTTGTACTGTTTTCTCTTGTCAGACTATTGTAAATTACATAGCGAGATAATTAACTGAGGGAAATAAATATTCACAAGCTGTTGTGAGTTCTGATCCTCATTTTAACAGTAAAAAATGTTATGAAAGGAAAGCTACGTGGCCAGGATCGGAACCCCCCCCCCCCCCCCCCCACGTAGCCCAGCGTAGCCTTTGAGCCAACCCCTCCCCCCCCTGGACCGAGCCACGTAGTTTATGCACGCTCCCCAATGAGTACCGTGGTGGAAACTCGGCCGTAGCGTCGCGCTGAACCCGTCTCATCCACTCTAGTGCCGAAGGTAGTACAGGGAGTGGGGATCCCCACCTCCGTGAATCCTACGGGAAGCGGCAGGAGCCGTTGGAAGCCTGTGACGTGTTCTAAGCTTAGTTCTTCAAGCTTTATTTTAAAGTTTGTAGTTTAGTAATTTCTACTAATATCTTGAATCTCTTCCTCTGATTAACTCCCTCCAATCACCGAATCCATGATTTTCTCATTAAGCAAATTACTCAGTATCTCTGCCATATTCAAATCTTCAGTAACTTCTCCATCATCTATATATATACAAAGATGATTGTATGTTTGTTTGTTTGTTTGTTCTTCATACAAATCCATAGTTTTCAACCGATCTTGATGAAACCTTACACACTTAACGAGAGAAATACTTTCTACATTTGGTTGAAAAATTATCTGTATAAATAATACATGTCTTATAATTTCGAAAAATTACTGAATGGCGATAGACAGAAGCGTTGGATGTGGAGGTCTCTTTACTGTTTCTCCATGTAGCGGTCAGGTAGCAGAGTGGTTAGAGGGCATGCTTACTGATGTTTGGGTCGTGGTCTTCGGTTCACATCTCCGTGGAAGCTAAAATTTTTAAAAATTCTTTTTGATCGAAAGAGTCACGCCTGGGCCGTAGGTTATTCGGATTGAATGTTAAACTGTAGATATCATAAAGTTAGGGGTGAAATGCGAGGCAAATCGTAGGTAGTCTTGCAATGCCGTAGGTGTACACTTTTTTACGTTATATTGATCCCTCAGGGGTGATTCGCAGTCGGTTTGTGTGTCATCTGCAGTAATCTTTATATATAAAGATGAATGTATGTTTGTTTGTTAGTTTGTTTGTTCTTCATACAAATCCACAGTTTTCATCCGATCTCGATGAAACTTTGCATACTTATCCTTTGAAACAAGGAGAAAAATACTGTCTGCAATTGGTCGAAAAATTATCTGTATAAATAATACATTTTTTCTCATAACTTCGAAATACGGCGATAGACAGACACGTTGGATATGAACGTCTCCGTACCGTGTTCCCGTGTAGTGGACTGCCAGCTCAGTGGCGTCAGTTGTGGTCGAGAGCGCGTCGAGTGAGAAGGTTACAAACACTTCCGCCTGTTGCCACAGAACCGCGTGTGTCGAACTTTCCTCAGTGTGGTGTTAGCTCTGGTTGGTGTCACATCGGCCGCGTATAGTAGTCTTCGTTGTTGACTTTTACTTGGCGGCGGTGTCTTCTACCCGCACCATGTAGTCTGTCGAGTCCTTCAAGTCTATTCCTCGTCGGGGTACGGTTCGTTTCAATTTTGACAAGAATACCCGTCGTGCTCAGCCCAGCTCTGTAGAAATTCATGATTGGTTGGTTGATGTGATTCATGTTACACCGGATCAGGTAGATACTGCTTACTTTGATTCTGACCTGTATGCATTTTTTGTGAAGTTCTATGATCCCTTCCAAGCAGAACGGCTTCTATCTCGAATTAGTTCAAATGTGATGTTTACACATCGTGACGGTTCCACTTCTCAGGTTGTTATTGAAAATGCGTCACTCGAGTATATACCGGTTAGAGTATATAATCTTCCTCCTGAGGTAGACGATTCCTTTCTTAACGCAGCGTTTGCTTCCGTTTGGAATTATACGAAACATCCGGTGGGAACGCTGGTCACCACAACATCGCTTCCAATGTTATAATGGTATTCGGACTGTGTTTATGAGTGTCAAAAAGAGTATTCCGTCACACTTGACAGTCTGTGGTTACCGAATCCATGTTACATATGAGGGGCAAGAGGGAACATGTTTTTACTGTAACGAAAGCGGTCATCTCAGATCGAATTGTCCGCGTCGTGTTGCGATTTTAAAGTCGGCTTATCAAAAACAACATCAATTGACGTTAGCAGAATTAATGTCATTGCCTTCTGCTGATACTCAGTCTCCCGATTCAGGTGATGTAGGGGGGCACATTGCCCCCAAAGCCTCACGAATTCCCGCCATTACCAGAGCGTACAGGTGCGATCTCTGCACCCGCGGGGCACTGGATTCAGTGTCACAAGTCAAACTCCGGCGGACTCATGACAATACGGACCTTGAAGACGCCCCTCCTCAGTCTCATCCAAAAGAGACAGCGTTGACTGAGGGTTCGTCTTCTTGCACTAATGAGATATCAAGTGATGTCAATTGTAATTCTAACATTACGAATGATCCCCTTTCTGATTCTGTTGATGATGATATGAGTGTGGTGTCCATGTCCCCCACTTCCGATGTTGATACAACTGTTACTGGGGGATCTGATGTCTCCTCGGAGACATCGAATACTGATCGGAAATTACAGTGTTCTGCTGTATTACCCTTACTCCACCACGTCGAAATGGAGACGCAACAGGATACTTCGGGTACTTTGCTTACTGGTCAGGTATTAAAGCCCACCACTAGCGTTCTTTATCTGCCTACACTGCAAATGACGACGGAAAACATTGTCCCGCGATATGTTCCCCGATTCCAACTGATAGGGTGGAGAAGACCTTCCCTTTGAAGTTGAGTTAGACAAGCCTCCTACTCTTCCGAATCAAGAAGTCATGATGACAAGGAGTGGTATGAAACAACGTATTCAACCTGCACGTGCAGCCTCGCGTAAAAAGAAAAAAAAAGTGAAGATTCTGCAACTTCAGGGGGGGGGAAAGGAAGATTAACAAGTTTTGCCTTCTCCATCGCGCAATAGCGTAGAAGAGATGAGGAGATGATGTATAGATGCATTCAATGTGTCGAAAAAATTGTCTCACACTAGTTAGCTGAATGCAGGCATAAAATTTCTTACACTCAATGTAAATAGGATTACTTCCCCATTACGGCTTGCAGAATTGCGTCAATTTTATGATTCTCAGGCTGATATAGTGTGTTTACAAGAAGTGTTATTTGATGTGTTAAATCTTCCTGGATATTCCATGTTTTTTAATATTGCCACTGAACTAACAACCGGTACGGCCTTGATCTATCGAGAAGGAATTCCGCTGTTGAACTTCGAAACCTTAGAGGTATAGGATGTACCTTTTACGATCTTGCCTTAATCTTTCTTTATGCTCCTTCTGGATCAGGTCATTCATCAGATGTTGTGTATTTACTTCGACGGGATCCGCGGAAGATTTTGCTGGGAGGCGATTTCAACTGCGTCTTACGTCCTGTAGATCAGACTCCCAATTATAATTACTGTCGTGAACTAAATGATATAGTGACGTCGTTGCATTTGCGGGACGTATGGATTTGCAGATATCCAACACAGGTGCGATTTACGTATTTTACAGCAACTTCCAGTAGCCGTTTGGATCGCTTTTATCTATCTGCCCCAATATGTGACCAGCTCCTCTCAATGATGTTATTCCTGCCAGCTTCACAGATCACTGTGCAGTCTCAATGACTTTTAACCACGTTCCCCAGCATGTTTATCTTTCACGCCCCCTATGGAAGCTTAACGTTTTCACTCAACGACCCCTCTCTGGAAGACGTTATTGCTCACGTGTGGACGCAGGTGATTCGTTCACAAGCGCAGTATCCCACAGTAGTCGTATTAAGCCGACTCTGGGAAAAGAAGCTCTTTGGACAACCGTAAAGAGACTCCACTTGTCCGCGTGACGCCACAGTTGCATGGCAAGAAATTCTGATGGACCAATGGCGGCCAAGGTCGTATGGCGTCACAAGATGACGGATCGTTAGTTCATTTGGTGGTCGCTGGGAGGGCAGCACCGGCCGGGCTTGCGCATACGTTAGTTCCTTGACCGGCTGCTAGGGAGCAGCATCTCCCAAGGGCTTCATTTCTTTGGGCACACCGCCCACCCAACCCCTGAGGCAATGGCTATTTCTGTTCTGGAATGCGGACGTCAGACAAGTTGTATCGTGGCGACAAAACTATGGATTCGTCTATCACTTTAGTTCCTAGTGGTCCGGGTGTTGCGTATACCAATTCCACCTTTACCGAGTAACTTAAATATAATTAAAGTCTTATCTTCGAGGAGTTTAAATGGACCCATTGGTTTAAGTAGACAATGGACGATTAGTTCATCCATTAATCGGGAAATCGAGTATGATGGTCACGAATCCACTTCCTCTCAGATGTATACTGTTTGATACAGAAGTGGGTGTTGACGTCACTGCCGGAGTATAAAGGCCATCACACCAGCCAGCTAGCCCTCAGTTCCCGGTCGGCGATCGTCAAGTCCAGTTCACTATGGCTAGTGAGGTTCTCCTGTTTTCAACATGCTACAAGTTAAACAGCAGTGACACCAAGCGTATCACTGTTGGTTTGTCACCTAAACTGGAATTTAATCCAGTAGTTGTACTCGAAAAAGTTGGGTACAATAAAGTCACTCTCACACATGAAGAGTGGGATGTACTGAGACAGATGGTCTATACAATTGGTGGCTTTTTCAACAACACTGAGCATCTGCAAACGAGTGTCTCGCTCGGCAACCACACCATCTCTTCCCGAACAGTGGCTGGAGCGAAAACTATATGGTTTTACAACAATGCTGTGCCTGCCTATGGTGTGTTTCTCGGCGAATCAACATGGGACAACATGGTCGACGCCCTGCCAGCAGTGACCGGCGCCATCAACACCATGAAGCCCTGGAGTTATCAAGTTACCAAGTACTACAACGAGTTTGTGAATACGTTATCAGTGAAAGTGATTCGTGACTTCCCCCGTTGTTCTGTGAATGGCCTGATAGATTTGCATTTTGATAGTGTACATGTCAATGAAGTGTCATACAGCCCCTGTTCAACACTAGTCTATGAACGTTTAAAGTTAGAAATTAAAGCATATAAAAAACTGTTAGTGTATGACTATGTTAAACGCAAAGTTGAGCAAGATTTAAAAGGAACTGATGTATTTAGCAGAGGCGGTGATGACGTATGCGGTAATAATTAGTGTCCCTCAGTCCGCTGCGATGTGTCGTCCAGTAATGTTCTTCGCGTCTGTGTACCAGCTTAACGCCGGAGATTCCAAGCGGCTGACTTTCGGTTTGTCACCGCAACGTGATTTCGAGCCTGTTGTGGTACTTGAGAGGGTGGGCTACAACAAAATCACCCTTTCATCCGAAGAATGGGACGTCCTCGCCATGGAGTCGGACGCAGTCTCCAAAATGCTCACCGGCAGCGGCCAGACCAGCATCCCGCTCGGTGAGCATGCTGTATCCTGCCTGACGGTGTCGGGGGTGAAAATGTTATGTTTTCACAACAGCACTGATCCTACCAGCGGCATTTTCCTCGCCAAGTCTACATGGCAGAACCTCATCGACGTGCAGCCTGCAGTGACCGCATCCTTGTCCGCCAGGAAAAAGTGGAGCTACAACGCATCAGTTTACTACAAGGTATTTGTGAATGAGTTGGCGGATAAAGTGATGAGTGACTACAAATGTACGGCTTCGGTGACAAAGTTAATCGATGTACACATCGGCGGCGTTCACCCTAGTCATGTGTCTTACAGTTCTACAATTGACTATATGCAACTAAAAAATGAAATCATTGCATACAAAAATTTAATTGTACTTGATGATGTCAAAAAAATTGTAACCAGAGAATTTCAATGTGAGTAAATAAAATCATTTTACCAGATTTTTCTTTTATCATTTCACCTATCCTAATTAAATAATAAGATAGAATATACATTTTTTAAAAAAATCTTTTTTATTTCGCCCACCAATTGGCGATTAAAAATACATTTTCAATTGCACACATATTATTACAAAATATATGTAAGTTACAAAGTTTTCTCAAATTATTTTTCTTGAGTTCTCGCAGTGGTGGACATCCTAAATCTTCTATATTGTAGCATACTTTCTTCCTGATGATTTTCTGTAACCATCGAGCCTTCTCCAGTCCTTTAACGTAAATGATTGAATCATCCTCATTGGTTATTGCATGTAGTATAGAGCACATCTTGCTGAAGGAAACGCCATCAGAATCCCAAGGTATTCCATGGTAATTATGTGTTAGCCATCTAACTGATGGTTCATTACCTCCACGCGATGGTGATGATACAGAAATACAATGTGTAGAGATAATTTTGTCAGACCGTGTTACACACACAGCAACTTCTTGAAAATAAAACCGCCATCCTTCTTCTACTTAAACCAATGGGTCAATTTAAACTCCTCGAAGATAAGACTTTAATTATATTTAAGTTACTCGGTAAAGGTGGAATTGGTATACGCAACACACGTCTCATTGTGGAATGACCACTAAGAACTAAAGTGATAGACGAATCCATAGTTTTGTCGCCACGATACAACTTGTCTGACGTCCGCATTCCAGAACAGAAATAGCCATTGCCTCAGGGGTTGGGTGGGCGGTGTGGAATGTCTGCGCCCAAAGAAATGAAGCCCTTGGGAGATGCTGCTCCCTAGCAGCCGGTCAAGGAACTAACGTAAGCGCAAGCCCGGCCGGTGCTGCCCTCCCTGCGGCCACCAAATGAACTAACGATCCGTCATCTTGTGACGCCATACGACCTTGGCCGCCATTGGTCCATCAGAATTTCTTGCCATGCAACTGTGGCGTCACGCGGACAAGTGGAGTCTCTTTACGGTTGTCCAAAGAGCTTCTTTTCCCAGAGTCGGCTTAATACGACTACTGTGGGATACTGCGCTTGTGAACGAATCACCTGCGTCCACACGTGAGCAATAACGTCTTCCAGAGTGGGGTCGTTGAGGTGTAAAACGTTAAGCTTCCATAGGGGGCGTGAAAGATAAACATGCTGGGGAACGTGGTTAAAAGTCATTGAGACTGCACAGTGATCTGTGAAGCTGGCAGGAATAACATCCATTGAGAGGAGCTGGTCACATATTGGGGCAGATAGATAAAAGCGATCCAAACGGCTACTGGATGTTGCTGTAAAATACGTAAATCGCACCTGTGTTGGATATCTGCAAATCCATACGTCCCGCAAATGCAACGACGTCACTATATCATTTAGTTCACGACAGTAATTATAATTGGGAGTCTGATCTACAGGACGTAAGACGCAGTTGAAATCGCCTCCCAGCAAAATCTTCCGCGGATCCCGTCGAAGTAAATACACAACATCTTCCTTATAATACCGCGCGCTGTCGGATGAATGACCTGATCCAGAAGGAGCATAAAGAAAGATTAAGGCAAGATCGTAAAAGGTACATCCTATACCTCGACCGTCATCTAAGGTTCAATCCTCCAGGATGAGTTAGCCTCTATGTACCACCTTATTCGGCTTCACAAGCGATCTCAGAAGAAGTCCCTTACTGCAATTTATTCTCTTGACGGGAATGAGAGGTCTTCTCAATGTGATATCATGCGTGTAATTTATCACTACTTCTCCTAGCTTTACACTGCAGTTGATTCCGATTGCCTATCGTCTGCTGATTTTACTTCTCTCCTTAATAATATTGTTACACCTGCTCACCAAGACGAGTTTCTTTCAATATTTCATCGTGAAGATATATTTTACATTGTGAATCATTCACCCTCCCACAAGTCGCCTGGCATCGATGGTATCCCAAAAGAATTTTATGTTCGCTTCTGGCCTCTGATAGGGGATGCGATAACTTCTATAGTGAATGAAGTAATGCATGGGTGTCAAATTCCGCTTTCCTTTAAAGTTGCTAAGATTGTGTTAGTTCCCAAAAAAGCGGGACGTTTGCGTGTTGATCAGGTTCGCCCTATATCACTCCTAAACTATGATTATAAAATAGTAGCGCGAGCAGTAAATAGTTGACTAGCGGCCTTGCTGCCTGACATCATTGCGAGTCATCATAGTTGTATTCCGGGTCGTACTCTCTTGACTACTGTTGGTGAATGCCGCGATCTAATCTCGATTGCTTCCACCGTCCAAATGACAGGTGCCTTGCTTTTCATTGATCTTCATCAGGCGTTCGATCGCGTTAATCATGAGTTTTTAATGAAAGTGTTAACGGCTGTTGGTTTTAACGATGATGTACGTCGGATAATTACTTCCTTAATTACTGGTATTCAGGTGTCTATTAATGTAAATGGTCGTCTTACTTCCCCCGTTGAGATTTGTCAGGGTGTTCTGCAAGGGAGTCCCTTATCGATGTCGTTATTTGTTGTTTTTCTGGAATCGTTATTGCGATGTATAGCTTCTCGTCTGAGTGGCTGGTCGCTGCTTGGAGAAAATATTACAGTCCGCGCGTATGCGGACGATGTCATGGTGCTTCTTCGCACTCTTGACGAAATACCGGTGCTTAAAGAAGTGTTGGATGCCTTCTGTTGTCTTACGGGTACACATATTAATGAACAAAAATGTTTCTTACTGAAATTGCGAGGATTTGAGGCGGTTGAGATTCCATGGGCCTCGACAGTATCTCGTCACCGATCGTTAGGCATTATAATCGACAAGTGTCCTTTGAAGATGGCGGCAATCAATTGGAAATCCGTTACGGATAAGATTCAGGGAACAATCAATGAACACGAATCCCGTTCTCTCTCCCTCCTTCACAAAGTCCGTGTCCTGGAAACCTATGTGTTGAGTAAAGCTTACTTTGTAGCACAAATTTTTCCCCTTCCTGCGATGATGTTCCACAAGCTGAAAAGTTTATCTGGCAGATTTATCTGGCGACACGCCATATAGAGTCCGTTATGAAGTTATGGCGCGCCCTGACTGTTGGGAGGTTTGGGTCTTCCTGACATTCGGATCAAGGCTGCTGCGTTATATATTCGTCGCACTATTCTAACTTGTTTACGTGCTCCTCATCACTAACAGCACTCCTTTTCGACT
>JARYHS010000451.1:0-18285 GCA_031002005.1 Vandiemenella viatica | reverse complement strand
ACAACGCAGAACCTAAATTTTCAGATTATTAAGTAAAGCACGAAATTGATTTAAAAAAAAAAGACGATTAAGAAAACAACGTTTGTGGAAGTTTCCCAACAAGACGAGATAGGATAGTAGTTGTATGATTGATTTTTAGCTGAAAGAATACTCGAAGGCAGTAGAGAAAGCAAAGGATTAAAATATGCGAAACAGAAAACTGCGCGCGTATTTGTTGTAATAGGAATGTTAAGAAGATGATAGCGGCCTCAGGACTGGAAGTAGAGGGACGGTCACAGAAAAAAATGAGACCCTATCATTTGTTTCAGTCACATATGTAGATTGTTAAAAACGAGTTTTTGCACGCCGCATGTCACCTGCTAGCTGAACGAGAAACTCGTCGGAGCAGCTACAGTTTCAGAGGCCCGTACGTCTGATACTCCTAATGGTGCCATTCGTCTTGTTAGGCCGGACAGCCCTTGGCCCACCAGCCCTGCAAATGGCTGCAGGCACTGCGGGCCCTAATAAAAGACCGTGGGCCAACCCTGTCTCAAAATACCTCTGTTGTAACTGGTATGGGGGGCACCATAAAAACATACACATGGTAAATTTTAAAAACCACGAATGAAATAAATAAAAAAAACTTTATTTTGAGTAAAGAGGAGAAACCTCATTTAGACTAAAATTTTAATGATAAACCCTGCCAACTTGTGACAGTATGAATGACCCTAGTTTAGTGATTATAAATCTGTTTAAATAATCTAATTATTAATTAATCACTGTCACGAGAAATTGACTGAAAGGGGAATTCGCTTTCCACGGAATCCATCAATATGAACCATGACAGTTAGGTGCTGAGAATTAGGTCACATAATAAGATAAAGAAAATAACGAAAAACATTGAAGTGTAAGAAGCATCAAGATCTAGTATGTGAAGGAAATTTAAAAAAAAAATACTTAGAAAGAAAGTAGCAGAGGCAAAGGATTTGTCTAGAAACCAAGAAAAACGAGAAAGTAGTAGGAAGGAGAAGGAGCAACACTGAGCAGAAGAATAAAAAAATACTGGCGAAGAGGTTAACTCACCTCAAATGAAAGAAGACCTGTAATCAAGTACCATTTATTGCTGCAGAGAAAAAAGAAATAAAAAATGATCTACATTTAATAAAAAAAAAACGTATTTTGTTTCTTTTCCCTGTTGGATAGTAATTTGTGGCTCAATATTTCCAGTAAAAATCATTTACATTTCATGACAAAATAAGTTTTTATTTTTATTTTCAGTGCACAATATTTATAGAAAAGTGCTAAAACATCATGGATCTAATTCTATATTTTCGTCTAAAATGTCTAATAGCGAATTGAAAAAGCAAACATTCAGGCTGAGAATGAGAAACAAATAATTTTCATTTCTTCAAACTCTTAAACTATAATGCACACAAAATTTCTAGATCACAGAATGCTTTTGCATTTATGTTTGCATGTAACATTTGCTGAATCGATTTACTAATAGTGCGTTGATCTTACTAAGTGTTAGGACGCGTTACCTTCGAGGAACTGTTCCGAATAATACATCCAAACTGCATGTATAACAAGAACATCGTATTTTGATTCCACATATGTACATCAACTGTTGTGCTAATAATAAGTAAGTAGTGAAATAAGAATCCCTAAGTGCACATTTAATAGTATATTAAAATTTAAATATTGTTTAAACGGCATATAAAGAGAATTTCCTACTCCTACGGTTTGAATGGTATTAAAAATGTATCATGGAATAGTAATCAATATATTTCGGCGATAGTAACCAGAATCTTTGTTCTAGGTTAGAATTTCAGAACGATCAGTAGACTGAACGTTTTTCATTTTGGTTAGTGAGTAATAGATATTCGTTACGATCTGAAAAAATTATCTGGTGGGTAAATTTGGAGCATCATCACGAACATCAGTTTTCGAATTCAGAAGACTTTATGACATCCAAGAAACCAGTTCTGTGTGAAGGCTTTAGAACCACACGATTGTTCAATTCGTGATGGAACATATTGTTTGCTTAAACTTTACCTCTTTATTAAGCACCAATAATTTTTCTATTTACAATTTTCACATTTTTAGACCTCTGGTAGCACGAACTTCTTTGTTTCTTGTCTGTCCAGAACTCCTTCATACTTGTGCTAATACTCTGCCATTTATCCATCTGACGTAATTCTCTTGGGTTTTAATGAGGGTACAGGAAATTGTGCAGAGTCAAACAGTCGTCTTAGTGTTATCTGTTGTTAATTATGTCTTTCTTGATCTTAGGTCTTTCCATATCCCCTCTTGTTTCCTTTAGCCAGCCTACTGTGTTTTTTAATTCAGAAATGTAGTCGATTATTTTCATGCTCAACTTTCAGTTGTTCATTTTGTATAAGAATTCCTAGGATTTTAGTCATCTTTTTCTACGACTTCAGTTTGAATTTTCTGCGAAATAGTGTTAACTTAATAGAGTAAGGACTTTGGAAATTGCAGAAGCAGAATGTGATCTACGAAAGGGGATGATAAACAAATGAATAAACTTGCTGATATCCAAGCACCTGCAATTAGGTTACGTTTAATCATTCGTTTTATTATATTTGTTTGTATACATTGTCTTATACACAATGATACAAATTGTAGAGATGGTCTGGAAAAAAAAAAGATTTTAATTTCACCTCTAAATTTGCGGTAGCTTGCTCAGTTACCAAAGATTCTCAAGAATTTATGAGTTATTTATCATCCATATTTTACTAACAAAGATACTGCATTGATGATATTTAAGATGGAATAAGAAAAGGAAATGATAATGACGAGATCTGATTTCGTTCTAAGACCCTTCGTCGGATACTGAAGACGTTGCGACATTGCTCTGTTCCATCACCCATTGCGCTCCTCCCTCTACCTGCCATTACGCCTAAGGGAAGTAGCAAAACAGCCAATAAGTAAGCTATGCCACCCTCTCGTCATTTCAATCTGCACCTCGGAGGATAGGTATCGAATATGGACACTGCAGGAGTTGAGATCCCACAGCGTGGCTTGTCGGCCAACTCCTTGATGAGCTCACCCGATAATCAGACCATAATCACTGGTTGCAGCATGTCTAATGAGTGCCTCCATCAAGTAGTAATGGTCTCATCAGCACTGAGGTCCAAGTTGTACCATCTCCAGACTAGTTACGTCACAGCAACAAAGCACGAATTCAGGCTGGTTCTAACACACGCTGCAGTCATTCAAATTACCTGACTTCTTTCTCATACGCAATTTCTAATAAAACAGCAGATAGGAAAGTTATTTTATGTCATTCTAAACGTTGATGAATATTTCTAAAAAAAAGGCTATCTTATTCAAAAAATAATAGACTTAGTACTTGATGCAGAACTGGACGTTTTATTTTATATACTCTACTACGTTATTTTTTTGCATTTGTAAATATTTATAGCACCTAGTTGTTGTTTGTACAAGGAGATTAACAGGTTTATAACCCGTTCAGTTAATAGAGGCGGTTCAAGGTCAATCTACGCTATCCTCCTGGGCCAGGGAAACGTGTCCTTGAGCTGCTAGTTCGGAGTGAACATGACACAGCAGGTATTTTAAATGAAAAGTATTCGGTTAATTTTACATTCAAAGTTAATCTAAGCCCAAAATATAAAGGTTACAGTTTAGGGACTACATTTATTAGCTGCGAGAAAAATTATCGCATAGATGACGGTGGCCCTATTCTTGACAGAGATTGAAAAGTGAGCAGTTGACAGTTGGGTCTGACATTCAGGAAAACGCGTCTTCGATCCCCAGTGTAGTCAATTATATTCCTGTATAACACATTTTCCCGAAATAACTACTAGCAAAAGTCGGTAACGTCTCGTAAAAGTGTCATGTCGAAATTCCTTCAAGTTTTTGTCTCAATAATTTATGGATTCTAACAAAGCTGACATTGACGAGTCATAAAGCCCTACAGAAAGATTTACAGGTTCTGTTAAAGTTGTTCATAACTCTAACCAACAATATTAGATCGATAACCTGTATTTAACTTTAAATTCTTCTTGCACATTAGTAGATAAGAGGCTTCAGTAGTCTCGCAGGTAAAAATTTTATCCCGACATGACGACACAAATATAAGGCCGTGAATGAAACAACAAAAGATTAAATCAGTCAACAATGTAAAATGCCTCGAAGAAAAACTGTAGAAGACCTCGCTGTAAGTTCAGTGGTTCCAAATAAATATAATATCCACCTCACTGAACTTAAATTCACCATTCACGCAATAGGGCGCCTTCTAGCAGATCAGCTTAGACTCAATAATATAGTTTTTTTTGATCCCCTCAACGTATTTCATTGATCACGAACTAACAACGGTGCCGGAAGATTTTTTTCTTGTGATGTTTTCAGTCTATTTGAAGGATTCAATTGGTCGTATATTACCAAAATGATTTCGAAAATAAAATAAAACTATGTCTTTAGGGTTCAACCGATCTTCAAAATTTTGAAAAATTGATGATTTTACGGTGGTATTTCGCTATCCTTAATTTCGGCTCCTGGACTAAATATAAAAAACTATTTACTTTATTGTTCTATTTAGGTGTAATACATACACGACGTTTCAATTTGCATGCAACCGGTGACTTTGAATTCGTTAAGTTTCAACCTGCAAATACCGACAAGTTTCAACTTGTATCGAGGACATTGTTGACTTGACTCGCGAGTGTTTTCTTCGTAGCCAAAGTAATTTCAATGCTTTATAGCATTAAAAGTAACGCATTTTTATAGTTTTACGTACACACTGTTACAAGTGGATTTTGTGATTTTTAAAGAATGAGTTCGAGGCGTAGTGAGACTACTTGTGCTATATTGGGACCACACAAAGAACTAGACGATCGGCTGCTACCAACTATAAGGGACGTCATTATATTTATTTTATTTGTCAAGAACGACCTGAAATTGAAGTATAATGGAAAGGATCCATCCAATTCAGGTAAATATGCGATTGTTTCTGAAAAGATCGCCAATATTTCGACCAAAGCTTCGATTCTAATCGTAACTAAGGAACGAGTTATTCAATTATTGAAATCAGTCTGTAGTAATAGTTATTGTAGTTACTGTTTTTGTATATCTTCTGCCATACGAAATAAATAAATAAAATAAATCCTATTTCGAAAAGATACCCCAAAAGGAAACGAAATTATAGTATTGAAAACAAACTTAAGTAAATTTTAGTCATCTGAGAAACATTTCGACGTTGCTGCTTGTAAATGCACTTCATTTGAATCTTGTTCGTGTTTGAAACCTAAGAAAGTTCCCATCAATGAGAGAAGTTTTTTGTTGGATCAAAAAAATGACAGGAAAATGGTTATAATGTTGATAAGAAAGAAACGGCTAGATGAATGAAACAGCAGCAGAGACGAATTGAAGAGTCAATAAGGGCAGCAAAAAAGTCATGTTCTACTCAAGAAACCGATTCTGCCTTAGCGAATTGTGATGAAGATTCGGTGCGAGAATCTTTCCCAGAAACGTATGCGATAACAGAGGCATCCCCGACAAATACGCCCTCGACAGAGACACCATCGCCTTCATCGGCGAATCGCAATACTTTGCCGTTGCCAACAGTTAGATACTGCGATAGATACTGTTTATAGATGCGATCTGCTGCTGCTGTTGCTTCTGCAGTTTTGGCTGACGTCGGCATGGTCTCTACCGAAGATTTAACTCTGGTTATTGATAAAAACAAGATCCACAGAGCAATATCTAAAGCCCGGACAGAAGCTTCAAAAGATGTTGGAGGTATCATATATATTATTTCTATAAGGTATTTTTTTGTCACAAGCCTATATCTTCCTTCATACTTAACCGAAATCAACGAATGAGGTGTCATTTTAAAGCTTATGGTCTCCACTTTGGTTAAATCGTATTTTAAGGAAGAAAGTTTTCGTAATTCGACCCTTAAAGGGCTAAAATGTAAATTTGTCTAAAATGCAGTTTTCTGTGTTACGAGTCAGTTATCTCCCTGGATACCTAACTGAAATCGTTTAGTGAAGTATCGTTTTAAAGATTAAAATCTCCGCTTTAGTGACGTCATATATTAAGCCAGAAAGTTTTCGGAATTCGACCCTTAAAGGGCAAAAGTATCAATATTTTTGCAATGCGTTTTTGTGTCACGAGCGAATTATCTCCCTTAATATCTAACCGATATAGATAAATGAGGTATCATATTAAAGAATATGGTCTCCGCCATGGTAACATTATATTTTAAGAAAGGAATTTTTTCGTAATTCGACCCTTATAGGGCAAAAATGTCACTTTTTCTAAAATGCGTTTTTTGTATCTCGAGCCATTTATCTCCCTGGATATCTAACCAAAATCGATAAATGAGGTAGGATTATGAGGAGTAATGTCTCAGCTTTGTGACATCATATTTAAGAAAGAATGTGTTTGGAATTCAGCCCTTAAAGGGAAAAAGTATAAATTTTTCTACAACGGATTTTTGTGTCACGAGCGATTTTTCTCCCTTAATATCTAACCGATATAGATAAATGAGGTATCATATTAAAGAATACGGTCTACGCCATGGTAACATTATATTTTAAGAAAGGAATTTTTCGTAATTCGACCCTTATAGGGCAAAAATGTCACTTTTTCTAAAATGCGTTTTTTGTAACTCGAGCCATTTATCTCCCTGGATATCTAACCAAAATCGATAAATGAGGTAGAATTATGAGGAGTAATGTCTCAGCTTTGTCACATCATATTTTAAGAAAGAATGTGTTTGGAATTCAACCCTTAAAGGGAAAAAGTACAAATTTTTCTACAACGGATTTTTGTGTCACGAGTGATTTATCTCCCTTAATATCTAACCGATATAGATAAATGAGGAATCATATTAAAGAATAAGGTCTCCGCCATGGTAACATTATATTTTAAGAAAGGAATTTTTCGTAATTCGACCCTTATAGGGCAAAAATGTCACTTTTTCTAAAATGCGTTTTTTGTATCTCGAGCCATTTATCTCCCTGGATATCTAACCAAAATCCATAAATGAGGTAGGATTATGAGGAGTAATGTCTCAGCTTTGTGACATCATATTTTAAGAAAGAATGTGTTTGGAATTCAACTCTTAAAGGGAAAAAGTATAAATTTTTCTACAACGGATTTTTGTGTCACGAGCGATTTATCTCCCTTAATATCTAACCGATATAGATAAATGAGGTATCATATTAAAGAATACGGTCTCCGCCATGGTAACATTATATTTTAAGAAAGGAATTTTTCTTAATTCGACCCTTATAGGGCAAAAATGTCACTTTTTCTAAAATGCGTTTTTTGTATCTCTAGCCATTTATCTCCCTGGATATCTAACCAAAATCGATAAATGAAGTAGGAATATAAGGAGTAATGTATCAGCTTTGTGAAATCATATTTTAAGAAAGAAGTGTTTCTAATTCGACTATTAAAGGGAAAAAGTATGAATTGTTCCACAACGTATTTTTGTGTCACGAGCCTTATATTTCCCTTGATATCTAATCGATATAGATAAATGACATATCGTATTAAAGACTAAGGTTTCCGCCGTGGTAACATTATATTGTAAGAAAGGAATTTTTCGTAATTCGACCCATAAAGCGCAAAAATGTCAATATTTCTAAAATACGTTTTATGTGTTTCGAGCCATTTATCTTCCTGGATTTCTAACCAAAATCAATAAATGAAGTAGGAGTATGAAGAGTAATGACTGAACTTGGTGACATTATATTCAACCTCACTAATCATCGCATTTTATTTGCGAAATTTTCGCACGGGTCGTCTAGTTGTTATAAAAAGCATTTACTTTGATGGACGAAAAGACAAGACTCTCATAAATGAGAAAATAGGAGATCGTTACCATCGGAAAGAAGTTTTAGAAGAGCACGTTTCAGTATTAGCAGAACCTGGAGCAATTTATTTGGGACACGCAACGCCAAGTAGTGGCAATGCAAAGGGAATTCTTACTTCGATCACAACTTTATTACAGGGTCAAGGTTGGAATTTAGATGATGATTGAGATGTGGCGGAACTGCAATTAACACCGGTTGGAAGGGTAGCGTGATTCAGTATTTAGAGGAGTATTTGGAGAGACCGGTACAATGGTGTGTTTGCATTCTTCATGCCAATGAGTTACCCTTCGTCATTTATTCTTAACCTTAGATGGCTGCACTTCCGGACCTATTGGAAAACAATTAGCAGGTTGCGAAAATAAAACCACGGTGTCCTTTAGCCGCGGTGGCTGGTAATTTGCCTGACTTGCCAAAATATGTGGTCGATGAACTAAGTACCGATCAAAAATATTTTTATGAGATAAGTCAAGCTGTATCAACTGGTTCCTGTACTCCTGAGCTGACAAACAGTTAGCCAGGAAAAATGGCGCACGGCTTACTTGTGTACGTAAGTACCCTTAATCCATCAGAAAATTTGAAATAGTCAACTATGTGGTTAAAGTATACTCTTCGATTTGGTTCTTAGTCAAGCAAAAGACGTCTTTTAAAGACGGAGCCAAACATCTTTTTCAATTGATTATGTACTCTCTATTTTTACCAGATCTGTTGTGGATTCTGTTATCGAAAGAAATGCTTTCTTTGAGCATCCAGAAACCCTACTTGTCACTATGTTGTTTGATGATAGAGACCACATTCGGGAGCTGGCATTGCGAAGAATAATAAAAACGAGAGAAGCTGAAAGTAGCACTAAACGCAGGGTATTTAAACCATCAAAAACTTTTCTCTGCTAAAGATTACACCGAAATTATTGTGTGGCACGAGTGTCAGGTTATAGCACCGCTAGTTCTTCGAAATAATCTAATGAGGACCTTCAAATCATGGCAAAAGATAAAAGATTGGAAACTGTTGAGTTTCCTTGTCACACACAATCGGTGGAAAGATGTGTGAAACTTGTGACAGAGGCCTCAGAATGTATAAATGACGCTACTTCTAGAGATTGTTTTATTAGAACCAGGTTGCAATCTCGAGCAGAAATGACAAATGTTGTACATGAAAATAAGTTTAAATTATAAGTTTTTGTCATTAATTATAACCTCTATTTTATTTATTTTGTTTTCTTGTGTTTCGTTTAATTAATTTCAATAATAAAATACCATTTAAATTTGATTTTTTTTATTATTTTAGGCATACGGTTCAAGTCTGTAAAAACGTAAAATTTACAAAACTTCAAAGAGTGGTAGAGCACTCAAGATGACATGCATTTCCAGTTTTTTTACCTTTTTCGTAACCTGCGTTAAATTACGCAAATTTTGATACGAATTGCGATAATGTAGCTTAATTGTTTTATTTTTTTTTCTCATGCATGGACGGGACACCCTATTGTACACTGGTTGTGTATTTGCAGATAAATTAACAACTACTAAGGAAAATACTGAAGCATCATCATGTTTTTAATGAAAAAATATAATTATTACATTAGTCTGGATAATAATTTGCAGACACGAAAATAAAATAAATGTTTAAAAAAATAAAAAAATTGCCTTAAAAAAAACACACTAAAAATTTTTAAACAACTTTATACCTTCCTCAGAAGAAAGTAAACTTAAATGGGCAATATTTTATATAAGTGTTATTGAAAATTTTACATTAATTAGTTATTTTTGGAGTCGGTGCCAGCTGTCATATCACGAACATCGAATTAATTAACTTTATTTGATGTTTGAGGCGAAACGGGGAGTACGCACAAATATTCGGAATATTTTACAGCATGTCATGAGGTAGATATTGTTATTGCGGAAGACAGTTTGGGGAAACAAATTAGACAGTATATTAATCTGTGGCTCGGCCTCGTTGGTCGTCCAGGCATATCTCTGGCGCTACAGGGTCAGTTGGTAGCCTGAAACATGAAGTAAACGCTTCTCTAAAGTAAACAGAGACATTTATTTTAAATTTTTGGAATTTAATAATACAAATGTTTTCTGTGATGACTGATGACGTTAATACTCACTGCGTCATTTTCCGAGTTGAAGAAGAGTTTATTTACTTCTAGATACGGAATTTATGTCAATTCTGTTGGACAGTGGAGCCAAATTGATGCCACCCGACTGCTAAACTAATTTTTTTTGCATATTCGTGTCAATTGCTAGTAAATTGTGAAGTGTAAAATAAAGAATTTCTACTTTTAATCACAATTGTATTAATTAAAAACGTTATCTGCGCTAATTTATGAATAAATATGTTCGTTCCTCCAAATTTTTTTAAGTCGTTAACATTGAGATAGCATTAAGAGTTTCCTAACAATTTATTAACTTCTAGACACAAATGTTATATGAATTTAATCGGCAGCAAAACCTTAACAAAGCAAACTGTGAGCATATTGTCTATTAATAGCATTTAGTAAATAATTATGAAGTCTGAAATAAAGACATTTCATTTATATTTATAGGCGTATTGAAATAATTGTTCTCTGGACTGATGAGAAGAAATAGACACTAGTCCTCTGCTTCTTCACAATATGTTCATTTACATGGATTCAAAAGACAGTATTAATTTTTAGACAGACAACGACTTGAGTTAAGTAGGCAGTGAAACCAGTATGATAAAGTCGAACAGCTAACTAACCATTTTTATTTTTTGTGAGTAATTATAGGCCCTATTTTTTAATTTATTTATCAATCTTGTTTCATGGATCCCTGCTGAGGATATATGGTGATACATAAGAAATTAAAGCTTTAAAATAATACGACAAATACGAATATTCCCCAGTCTCATAACTGGGGATACGCAGTTCACCTAGTAGATCAATTTAATTAATTAGTTTAATTGAGCCTAACTTTACTCTCTACTATTTTAAATATTTTGAGTATTTTAGCAAATTTTTCATAAATATTGCGTTCACATTCAGTTTCAAGTTACTTATGTCAAGTCACCCAGGCCTTGACACCAACCATGTCAGATTTTGATGAAACTTGGTACTATTACTTCTTTTATCCTGAAACCACTTGTAAAATTTTTTTGCTCTATCTCTTATAGTTATTTTTATATAAATTTTTAAAGTTTTTAGGTTTGGCGTTGTTTCAGCAGTCGGAAATCGTAACTTAAAAACGTGTCCTCACAACTAAAAAAATTTGTATATTAAAGAATACTCAAGATATCAGTATGAAATTTTGGAATAAGTTTGTGTGTTATATCTAAATGTTAAAAAAATACCATAAAGATATATTAAAATATTCCAAATGAAAAAATTTACAAGGTTTTTTTTTTTTTTTTTTTTTTAAGCTCACGGATGTTTAGTTTTACAAAAACTGCAATATATAGAGTCTCAGACCTGATAGAAAGCTCAAATTTGTTTTAAAATACTCTTAATTGTATAGGCTATTAGATAAAAGAAAAATTATGTTGGCTTTTTAACCTGTTTGATAGTTAAAACTTAACTTAGTCCACAACCCGTAGGTTGGTTGGATCCTCCCTGTGGAGGCATACTAAGCCATTGTGTCAGAGGTAGGACGGCCAGTTCCTTTCCTCTGGGACCTACAGTTTAACGTGGAATCCGAACTTATCTAATTTTTAAAATAATATTAATTATATTTTTAAAATAAAAAGAACCAAGTGACTTAGACACCAAAATTAAGTTTTTATCTTCTTAATAAATAATATTAATGTTGATAGATCAATTTTCCACTCCAGTTAAGTTTAAATTTAAACTTGGTATGTTAAGTTAAAAATTCAATCAGCTGTGTGTGTTTTTACAGTACTAATAGTTAAAAAAGCTCAATCGTCATAATAGTACAACTCAAGTCAGGTTTACCTTGATTTAGCTAATAACAGTGCCTGATTGGCTGTGGTTCTGCAAGTCTGATCAGATACATTTCCTGTGGCGACATGCTCCTCCATACAGCTCACTCTGCAAGTATGTCTCAACAGGCTCTTGTCCTGTGGTGTCATGCTGTTCTTCCACAGTTGGTAATTGTTAGATTCAGTTGCTCACTGTCTTTCATTGAGTCAGGTTGTGCTTACATACAGTGACGTAATTTATTTATAATTTTTTTCATTCAGAGTTTTAAGCCTTTTAGTTTTAATTTGGTCAACAGTTATAGTTGTTATCAATTTAATGGAGTAACAATGTAGGCTTGGATTTTGTTTTGTTACTCCTGTGTTTTGAAGTAAAAAATAATTGCAGTGTTAAATAGTGCTTGGATAGTATTTTATTAAGTTTATTCGAACTTTCAGTAAGTACTGTTACTTAGTTTACAGGGATTCTTTTCCAATATCCTATAAAAGTAACCAGAACAGTAATCAGACCAAAAGTGAAATCAGTATGTCAGATATTCAAACCTGTAGCTTAGGGTTATTTAAAAAATCTGACTGATTCCAAACAACCTACACACCTTCAAAAAAGTTACAACCGTTATCTGAATTGAGTGAGGAAGAAAAAGATTTGATCCACTTACGATCTGGAATTAATCTGTGTGAATTTAAGAATATATGTTCACACCACAGCTACTACTTTTTAAATGTTTTTGAAAAGTATCAAACAACACGTGTAGACCCACTAAAAAAACACAAAAAGCCCATCAAAAAATCATTGAGAAGTTTAGGCATGGATCTTTCTAAACAATTACTGACAAAAAATATTAGCATAAAACCTGGAAAAAAGCTTTGCTCAACATGCCGTAACTTTTGTGACGAAAAATTAAGAGTTGAAGTCAATGAAAGTGAAACAGATGATGAAGTCATGGTTGAATTAGAATCATTGGAATCCAGAAATGAATCCCTCGTACCAACAAACATTGCTCTTGATAATTTAGGTTTAACGCCGATAAAGCTTCATGGCTTGTCAGAACATAGTAAAGGGTCTTATTTTAAAAGGAAGGTTAGCAGTATTGAAAAGACTGCAAAAAAGCCGGTTTCAAAAGCATTAAAATATGATGCACCAAGTTCTGATGATGACGAAGAAGATACAAGTGTGGTTGAGAAAGCAAAGGATTTTGATGTAATGATTTCTCTCATGAAAGAGAAGATTTCATCTGTTGGGAGGTCTAGAAAAATCCAGATTCTGACCTTGGCTCCGGATTCTTGGAGTCGAAATAAAGTGATGAAAGAATTTAATGTAAGTGAGTACATGGTGCGACAAGCTAGAAAGCTAAAATCTGAAAAGGGTATTTTGGAAACTCCTGGTCCAAAAAAAGGTAAAACTCTTTCTGAAAATACAGTAAGACTTGTAACAGATTTTTATGAAAAGGATGAAAGTTCGAGAGTGCTACCTGGAACAAAAGACAAAGTAAGTGTTCAAAAAAAATGTGTACATGCAAAAAAGACTCATTTTGTGTAACTTGAGAGAACTCTGTTCTTGTTTCAAATGGGAGAATCCCGAGGTAGAAGTAGGATTTTCAAAATTTTGTTTCTTGAGACCTAAATGGTGTATCCTTGCTGGTGCTGCAGGCAAACACACTGTATGTGTATGCAGTATCCACCAGAATGTTAAACTATTACTGGATGCTGTGAAAATTGAAGAATCTTATAAAGACCTAATTAAGATGCTTGTGTGCAACACGGAAAACCAAAACTGCATGCTACGTCATTGCGACAGCTGTCCTGGAAATACTGCACTAATTGAGTACTTAACTGAAAAACTAAGTGAAGATTATGATTTAGAAGAAGAAATTGTAATCAGTCAGTGGGTTAACACAGACAGGGCAGAAATGATCAAACAGTCTATCAGTGTTGAAGACTACATTTTGTTATTGGTTACGTCATTGGAAAAGCTCACCCCGCACTCGTTTATAGCAAAATCCCAATCAGCAGCCTTTAAAAGATTTAAAGAAGACCCACCACCCAAAACAGCAATTATTGTGATGGATTTCAGTGAAAATTATTCCTTTGTTATACAAAATGAGATCCAAAGTTACCATTGGAATAGAGGTGGTTGTACTCTACACCCAGTTGGAGTTTTTCTAAGAAATGAGGAAAACAATGTTTTTGTTTCCAACCACTGTTTTATTAGTGATGACCAAGAACATGACACTGGTTTTGTTAACTTTGTACAAAAAGAAATTACAAAGTGACTGTCATTACATCAAACTGACATTGACTCAGTTCACTACTTTACAGATGGTTGTGCTGGGCAGTACAAAAATAGAAACAGTTTTAAAAATTTGACTGAACACGTGAGAGACTTTAATTTGAAGGCCCAACACTCTTTTTTTGCAACAAGTCATGGGAAGTCAATTTGTGATGGTCTAGGAGGAACTATTAAAAGACTTTTAAGGAAAGCCAGTCTACAGCTTTCAGACGAAGAACAAATATTGACAGCAATCGAAGTGTACAAGTTTTGTGAAAAAAAATATTGAAAACATTCATTTTCACTTTATTGACAAAAAAGAAGCTGATTTGCTACGGTTAAAACTAGAAAAACGTTTTTCAGCAACCCGAACCATTCCTGGAACAAGATGTTTTCATAACTTCAAACCACTACCAACAAACAACCTTGAAATTAGAAGGACTACAGATAGTGTAAAACCCTCCTTTGTCTTTTCTTTCCATTCTTCTTCTGACTGGGTTCGTGTTAAATCATCCATAAATAGCTATGTGGCTGCAAATTATGATGGTAACTGGTACTTTGGACTGGTAAAACAATATTCAATGATGAAGAAGATGCAAAAATTATATTTCTACATCCTTCAGGACCAGCTGCATCATTTTATTGGCCTGAAAGAGAAGATTCTTGTATAGTGCCTTTGGAGCACATAGTCTGTGTAGTAGACGCACCTCAATCAAGCGGCACTGGAAGAATGTATTACTTCAAAAAAGACTGTATCAAAAGAACTGAAAGCTCTTGGATTAAGTGGAAAAACAGTTTGAATCAGGATTAATGTTTATTAAAAAGACAAAATTACTCAAAAAATTCAATGTTTCAAGCAATCAGTTGGGTTATACATAAGTGTTGTAAGTACACTATCTTTGTACATAATTCTAATGTAATCTACTATAATTAATAAACATGTTAAAAAAGCCATCATTATTTTTGTTTTATCAAGTAGCCTATATGTTTAAGAGTACATTAAAACAAATTTGAGCATTCTATCAGGTCTGAGACTCTAGATATTGCAATTCTTATAAAACAAAACACCCGTTAAAAAAAAAGAAGAAGAAAAATACGTATAATTTTTTTTCATGGAAAATATTAATATGTTTTAATAGTATCATTTTTATCTTCAAATATGTATAATAAATAAACTTGCTGCAAAAATGCATGATGTTATCTAAAAGAGTTTTTAAGATAAGCAATTTTGAAGTTTTCAATACAAATTAAATTTACCATTTCTGAAGGTTCGGAAAACGCAAAACATAAAAACTTTAAAAATTTATAAAAAAAAACTACAAGAGATACAGCAAAAAAAAAATTTGCAGGTGTCGTCATGATGGTATTAGAACCATTTGAGCCTAATTTCATGAAAATCTAAGGAGGTGGGTGTAAAATTTATTTTTTATTGGGTGATTTGATGTGGAACGACCCTTGATTAATTTTAAATAGGCCATGCTTTTAGTAGGCAGTTTGAATAATCATGAAAGTAAGAAGTAGACATTCCATATTTAACATATTTAAATTAAATAAATATAATTTCATAGCAGGAAGTCTGCATTTACCATTTTAAATTTTCTAGCCACGTTATACTTCGTCAAAATTGACAGTTTCCAAAGAATACATTAACTACCAGTCGTATAATTTACATGAATTAAGTAGGCCGTGGAAAGGGGATGATGTAACAAAGATTTTAAACTAAGCAAACTTGATTTTAATATCACCTTCCATGATTTCATTACCAACTGGACACAAAATTTACGTGAATCAAGTAGGCAGTGAAAGGAGTAGGAGCAACGTAAGATTTCATTTAAGCTTATTTTATTTTTTATAGCTGATCCACTAATTTTATGACCATTTAAATATAAAATATATCAATAGAAATAAATCAATAGAAGTCCTAAACTAAGAATATAAACTAGCAAAAGATTTAAGCGAATCACGTTGGCAGTGAAGCCAGGATAAGCTCTAAACTATGCATATTTTACTTTCACATGGCCTACAATGATTTAAATTACGAACTAAACACCAAACTTACGAGACTCAAGTAGGCAGTGAAAGCAGAATGAGCAAAAAAAATCTCTAAACTAATCATTCTTGATTTTTATAACCCAACTTACAGCAATCAAGTATGCAGTGAAAATAGGATTATCAGCATAGGCTCTAAACTAAGCTTGCCTGATTTTTTATTGCACTTTTAATGATTACATTTCCAACTATCAACAAAATATTTTAATGATTTCATTTCCAAATACCTGCGAATTCATGTAGGTTGCATAAGAAAGTTGAGTAACATAGGCTCTAAACTAAGCTTACTAGATTTTTGTAGGCATTGAAAGCAGCATGATCAACAGAGACTTTAAACTAAGTTTATTAACATAGGTGCTAAACTAATTCTTGATTTTTATAGCAGTTCTGATGATCTTTATACCAACTAGGCAGTAAAAGAAGAATTAGCTCTAACCTAAACTTGCTTGATTCATACACTACTTCCAATTATTTCTTTACCAGTTATGCACAAAATTTACGAGAATCAATCAGGTAATGAAAGCAGGATGACTAGCCGAGACTCTAATTCAAACTACACACAAAATCAAGTTGGCAGTGGAAGCAAGATTAATAACGTAGGATCTAAACTAAACATTCTTGATTTTTATAGAACTACCAATGATTGAAGTACCATCTAGTAAAAAAATGTATGCGAAATAAGTAGGCAGTGAAAGAAACACGACTAACATAGGCTTTAAACTAAGCTTACTTGATTTTTATAACACTTCCAATGATTTCATTACAAACAACACAAAATATTTACAAGAATCAAGTAGGCAGTGAAAATAGGATAAGCATCATAGACTATAAACTACGCTTACTTGATTTTCTTAGCTCCGCCCAATTGCACGAATCAAGTAGGCAGTGAAGCGGGATGAGAAATAACGGCTCTAAACTAAACTTGCTTGATTTTTATTGCATTACCAGTAATTTAAATACCATATAGCCAAATAATGTACGTGGAACATGTACGCAGTGATGTAGGATGAGCATAATTGATTTTTATTGAACTTTCTGTGATTTAATTACTAACTAGACGCAAAATGTACGCGAATCAAGTAGGCAGTGAAAGAAGAATGAAATTTATAAGCGATAAACTAAGCTTGCTTGATTCAAATAGCACTTCCAGTCCGTTCATTAGCATGAAGACACATAATTTAAATGAATCAAGTAGGCACTGAAAATAGGATGAGCAACAGAAGCTCTAAACTAAGCACACTTAATTTTTATAGCACTTCCAAATTACACATATCAAGTAGGCAGTGAAAGCAGCAGAATGAGCCCTATACGCTGTACTACCAACTTGATACAAAATCAAGAAGGCAGTGAAAGCAGGATGAACAACATAGGCTCTAACATAAGCATACTTGTATATCTGTAGAACTACCATTACGCTAATCAAGTAGGCAGTGAAAGTACGATGAGCAATATAGGCTCTAAACTAAAACATACTTGATTTTTAAATCAGATATATCAATGGAATATCTCTAACTTTAAGTATGGAGGTTGGCTATACAAGAACTTAGCTTTTTTATTACGATATTCAGATTTATAAAAGTTACTAAAGATCTGAATTTATCTTTATTGTTTCGTTTCTTTTGTAATATACTATTTAGATGTATGATTATAAAATAAAGACACAGCATGTTTCGATCAAGCAGAAATTTTTATTTTCGAAAACTATATTTCGACTGCTACAAATTTAAAGACGCGGACGGTGCTGCTGATGCGAGGCGAAGTGTTCACGGCCCAGAGCTGGCAGCTGACAGAGAGCGCGCCGCAGGTGAAGTGGGAGACTTGTCTTTAGGGGCGTTCTTCGGTTCCGCTGACTCTCTAAGGTCTTCATCGTCACTGCCGCGGCGGCGTTTCCTCGACTGCCTCTTGCGGCCGCTCTTGGGTGACATTGAGCAGCGGCGGCGGCGGCGTCTCCTGGAGCAGGACCTGCGACGGCGCCTCCTCCTGCAAGAGCGGCGCCTGCGTCTCCTGGAGCAGGACCTGCGGCGGCGGCGGCGTCTCCTGCAGGAGCGGCGGCGGCGGCGCCGTCTACATGAGCGGCGGCGGCGTCTTCGTCTGCAGGAACGGCGGCGGCGTCTTCTGCAAGAACGGGCGGCGGCGCCTTCTGCAGGAGCGGCGGGGCGCCCTTCTGCAGGAGCGGCGGCGGCGGCGTCTGCATAGCGGCGGCGGCGTCTGCAGCTCATCTCCTTGGCG
>JARYHS010000450.1:0-22001 GCA_031002005.1 Vandiemenella viatica | reverse complement strand
GACTCCGCTAGAAATTATTTAGAAGTACGTTTAACGGTTTCATGCTGGTCCAGGCTGTATTACAACCTAATTTCTGGTTGAAAATAATGTTCCAGACTGTATTAAACGGAATTACTGCTTGGTAAACAATACGTCTTGTGACTGACTACAGCCTTATTATTTAATGTTGTTGTACCGGAATCGCGATCTCCAATAGACCCCATTTATCCTTTGAAAGGAGCAGAAAAATACGGTCTACATTTCGTTGAAAAATTGTTTATATAAATAATACATGTTGTCTTATAATTTTGAAAAATTACTGAACGGTGATTGACAGACACGTAGGATGTGTAGGTCTCTGTACGACATTGCCATATAGAGGTATGGTAGCTCAGTGGTTAAAGAGCCTGCTTACTGAACATGGGATCGTGGTCTCCGGTTCAAAACTCTATGAAAGCAGAGATTTTTAAAAATTGTTTTTGATCGTGAGTGTCCCGCCTGGACCGTCGATTGTTCGGATTGAATGTTAAACTGTAGATAACAAAAATTTAGGGGTGCAATGCGAGGTAAATCGTAGGTAGGTTGTCTTGCAATGCTGTAAGTGTAAGTTATGTTGATCCCTCAGGGATTGTTCGCAGTCAGTGTGTTTGTGATCTACACTAATAATACTATAAATGTCTCTGTCTTTTGTTACGTTTTGACTACAAAATGGTTGTACCAATATTGATGGAATTGAACAAGAAAATACTTTGTATTTGTAGGAAGGGCACAGGGCAAATTTTCGGTATGAATAACAGTTGTAATCACAAAATTTTGGGAACTTATCGAATGGTGACAAAGAGATGGATGTGTGTGTTAGTCTTGCTCAAGCGGTGCTTCTTGGGCATTATGTTAGTATATAATTTGTTAATAAATTTCGTTTAGCGACAAAACGTATTATTTAGTATAGATGTCGATTTTCTCTGCCCTATTACTTTGTGTCTGCTTAAATGTTTCTGGCACCAGTTCATTTTGCCTGCTTTTTTGTCATGCCTTGCGGGCGTAAACTGTCCTAAGTTATAGCTCTAGCAGAGCACGAGCATGTAAGGTTATTAGAACCCAAGAATCGGATGCTCATGCTGAAGAAAGAAGAAAAGACCAAGCTGAAATGAAGCTCCCCTTAGTTAAACCTCCATCCAGATTCACAGTCTTTTAACACGCCACTGAAAATAAATACTACATCTGACTCCAGTGTACCTGTAATTTCTCATACTGGAGCCCGAGTAATGCTTCGAACGGTTTATTTCAGTAAATAAATCTAGTTTTCAAATGCACGTTTAGCCAAATAGGCAAGTGGTTGCTTCTGAAAAACTGGTACATTGCTTCCTGCCTAACAGAGTCCGCTAAGATTGACGGATATGCAGCATGTATGTAGTTTACTCAAAATCAGTACAGATCTTCTGTTCTATTTGTCTATATATCACTAGTTTTGTGAACCAATCAGATTGTGACGCAAAATCGGACTGACTCACTCTGCTTAATGCACAACACATCCTCTAGCAGAGACACTAACAAAGTAGTAAAAAATGCCAAAAAGGTGGAGAAAATGCATCCCAACGGGAATCAAAATAGCTGAATAGTTCAACTTTCAGGTTGGATTTGGTAGTTGGAGAAGTCATATGTAGAAGTAGTACGCAACGGAGAAAGTATTAAAAATGTATAAATCGAAGTTTAAGGAATAATAATTCAAATTTGGATTAACCATAAGCATAAGACAAATCTATATTAACTCTTCTTCTACCTAGCATTAATCCCGCATTGCAGCGTCTGCTTTACTGGAGTTCTTCTCCCATTTGCGTCGATCTTGTGCATCTTCAGTTGAGGTATTGACTAGATTGTATCAACTACAAAAGTAAAAAATAACAATGGCAGTAAATATTTCTTCTGAACATTTCATGTGACATTAAACACCGGCAAACTTCAAAGATGCAGAACACGAAGACGCCATCAGGGTGGAAGAAACTGTTGTTCATTCTTGAAAGCAGAGTTCACTCATCAACATTTTCTCATTGTGTAGTCTTCAGATGTGTCTCCTGCTAAGTCAACCAATTACAACGCAATGCAGCCATCAGGCCAACAATTCTTGCAGTATTTAAATTTCTTGCTTAAAAAAAATCAGCTTGTTTTCATATTCCAAGGGGGATATAAATGGAAATGATTTCTCATTTCCTTGCAGTATGAAATTATAATTTAAATTATTGGTTGTTGGGCTGTTTGTTTTAATTACAGATTGCAGAAAGGTCGCTAGCCGTTTTCCGTTTCGTAACAGAAATCCAAGTCAATATGCAAGTAAAAGTTGTGAGGTAGTGTGACACTACAACTAAAAAACCAATTGGAAGTCATTGGGAACTGCGGACAGAAGTGAAAGCTTAAAATTATTAATCGCATACGCGCAACACGTCATACTTATAGATACAGATATACTAAATAATAATAATTCCACGTGAACGTAATGACCTTTTCTATTGGCTGTGTACTCCACCTCTGTCTTAGCCGCCTTAACATAACCCGGTAGTGCTACCAAATATAAGGGACCTACAGTTTAACGTGGAATCCGAACCACTGAAGTGTTCTGGCGTACTTCATATTACACATCAAGCTATGCCAGAGTTAATGGTCGATGAAAATCCCCGTCGATGCAGAGATTCGAACCGGGGACCTTTCGTTAGCAAGTCATACACCTTCAACACTAAGCCATAAGACCACAACTGACATACTATTAATATTAGCTTGTGGGTGAAGGAAATTCATAAGATTTAATCCATCCAAAAATCGCCCAACGCGCCTAAAGAAGTTTTCACTTCAAAAACTAAAAATCTAACTTAGTCCACAACCCGGCGGCTCGTCAAATCTTCCCGAAGGAGATGTACCAAATTATTGTGTCAGAGGTTAGAACGGAAGGCTAATTCCTTTCTCAGGGGCCTGTAGGTTAACAATTGTAGTGTGACGTTCATGCCACACTCTATGAATACATATAGTTTTCGACTTACTATATTCAGATTATTTATTCAGTGCAAATGATTTTGGTATTCAAGTCCTAGGTTGATTTATTCATACTAAACCCGGGCGGCCAAAGATTTATAATTAACTTTTGGTAATGTAAGGTTGCTTAAAAGAGAAAAGAAATGATGAAATAATGAAATGTGCTGATGCTCAGTGCAAAATTCTGAACGCCTGCGTGGCCGGAGAAAGCCGGTGGCTGGCGACAAGAATTGGCCTTGAGGGCAATAGGGGTGCCTGATGCGACGGGCTAGTGCCGTTAGGCCAAGGTCAGGGCGTTGCAATCAGACGCTAGGGAGGTCTAACCGACGTGCGCTGCCTCAAGTGGGCGCGAGCGAAAAGCTAATAGTGAGTGTTCTGGACATCACGTGGTTATTGCGTACGCGCTCGCACCAATGCTGTGAAGCGACAGGAGTTACCAAAGTTACTCCACACCTTCTTTTTTCCATGTTACATGGTCGCTGAACTGCAAGACGCTGAGCCATCGTTTTCTTGGTGCCAAAGGAAGTTACATCGACACTGTGTTGGCTGAAGTGACCTGATGCAATCATCGAAGACACTTGGGCGAGACGAGCGGCGGAGCACTGGCCGCAGATTTGAGACCGACATCTCACAGTACAACACGCTGTGTTACATTCATCACGGTTTTGTCTTCATATGGTAATGTGCTCTTACGCCAGGCCAATTTTCACGGTTTAACGAGGTTTTAGTGACCCGTAAACGACACATGAGACTGGCATTTCAATTCTAATCGTGCAGGTCCCCTGAGCTAGCTGGTAACTTTTTCACCGAACATTTAATTCTGAAAGCTCCTTGTTTTTAACATGATTCAGATGATGTTCATTTTGTTCTAATGGCACCCTGAGAATATTTCTATGTGTATATGCATAACATCTAACTGTTGGCCATTGTCGCCACGATGTTTCATTAATCAGTTTGATGACTAAAATACTTAACGTTCGACTTCAATTATTGTTTTCTCTAATTCGGCAAATTGTCAGGCCTGGATATTGCTTGCTTATAACGTTGCATTATCTTGTTTTAGAAGTAACGTTAAATATACCGAGCAATGTATATTCCAGAAGACCGAATAAAATTTAATCTTTGTTTACCTGTAATCCTACAGCAGTCAAGTACAAAAACTCATAATTATGATAACATTCAATAAATGTCCCACCATACTACCCATACACAATGGAATATCCCCGTGTAGACCATATAATCAAGTACAACTTCTAAAAATTCCTGCTCACCATTGGAATTGAACCCGCGCCCGAATAAAGAAACTTTCGGAAGTAAGCGCCTTTACCGCTGAGCTACCATACCGCCTAGTTTTGAAGTATATGTGTGCTAAGTACAATCGAAATCGGATTAAAAACTGTGGGTTTGTATGAAAGATGGTGACAGAAATTAAGGTGACGGGGGAAAGGAGGAGAGACTCTTTTTGCTAGTGCTATTCCGCTTTTAACATCATTCCTACTTCGGCCATCACTTGTAATTTTGTTCCCCTCACTCTGAAGAACAGCATAATACATCAATTATTATGTAGAGTATCGTTAAAATCTGCCCATTAGTTTTCGCGTGATGTGCGAACAGACAGACAAAAACTTTGAAATTTATGGTTTTGGAGTCTATATCATTGGGAAGTTTGTAGCGAATCGGAATAAAAAGTATCCTACATCCTTAATGTATACAAAATCTAACACAATGTTCAATTCTGTTAAAATCCGTACATTAGTTTCTGTGATTTGCAGAAACATAAATACAGACAAACAGGAAAAAATTCCAATTTTACCCAAAAAATATTTTAGTGAAAATGCATTTTTTTATTGATTATTATCAGTTACTCAGTAATATTCGATTGTGACGTACTAAAATACAACATTAAACACTTTCTTTATTATTAAATGCAACGATAAATTAAAACTACAACGATTTGCATCTAAAGAAAAATATTCGTTCTTGTTGCTTGAAACAAGTGAATCCGTAAAACCAAGTTCATGGTCCTGAATCTATTTCTAAAAGGAGCAAAATTTTTACTGCTTTCAACATGATTTTGCATTTAATAAAAATAGTGACTGTATCACTGTACAGACAGCAAAAAAGAAATAAATTTCTATAAAACTCATACAGTAAAACCATTTATAGCCAATTTCAGGTTTATAATATTAGCCTAGTAAAGTATTATTTCCATTAGAAAATGATTGAGGAATACTGAAATCACACGCATCACGAATTTGCCACCAGTCTAAGCCTTCAAGTTAAGTTTCACAACCGATAATCTAATTATTGTGACATTATTCTCCACCTATATTATCTACATCAGCTCCACGAAAAAGTAATGTGAGCGTCCAACGCAGTTGTCCGTCCGTTCAAACTTATTTTCATTCCGTTAATGTAAAGCATAATGGAGGAATTATCACAGCCTAGCGGCAATACTGGGAGTGATTCGTGTCCAGTGACGACCATGCTTATGATTTATGGATCTCATTAATGACAGTGATATGCAATGCTAATTATCTCCACAATGAACAGGACGTAATCTGGTGATAGAGGTATGTGGAGGCCCATTTGTGATTCCCAGCTATGCAGATAACCGCAAAATATTTTTTTTTCTGTTACCTAATAATACACATTTCCAAACGCTTCGCAAAAAAAATATCAGTTTCTGAGATATGTTCTGTGACCGAAGTGAAGAAATTGCTGCATTAGTCTAATTGTTTTGACCAGACTATTTGTTTCTTGTTTCGGGATTTACTGCTCGTCATACTCGAGGTCATTAGAGCGGGGAAAGGATGAGAGACCAGGAAAGGGAAGTTATTCAGCAGTGACGTTTTGAAGGAAAAATCCCATCATTCTCCTCCAATGACTTCGAGAAACCATGGATTACCGTAATCTGGATGGGATTTGAACCCATGACTTCCAGAATGCAAGGCCTGAGCGTTAAAGCTCACGTATCAGATGCCCGGAAGAGGTAAATGTTTTATGGCTATAGGGGCTAGTCGGTGCATCAACATCTAGTTTATTAGCAACAAAACAAACTAACAGATGTTTCAGCCACATGGAAATAAACAAAAAATAAATAAATAAAAACAGTTGGCAGTCATTTAGGACTGCCGGCAGGAGTTAAAACTTGAAACTATCTATATCATTCGCGTAACACGTCATACTTATAGCTACAGATATACTAAGTAATAATAATTCCGTTTGGTTGTAATGAACTGGTGACCGTTTCTAGTGGCTACGCATTCCGCATTAGCCGCCTAAACCTAGCCGGGTAGTGCTACCACGTACAGAGGACCTACAGTTTAACGTGGAACCCGAGCCGTGGAAACGTTCTGGCGTACTTCACATTACACAGCAAGCTGTGCCAGAGGTGAAGGTCGGGTTGAGTATCTATGAAAATCCCCACAGAGACAGGGACTCAAAACAGGAACTTTCCGTTTCCCAGCCAGTCACTTAACCGCTCAGCCACCAGACCATTACATATACACTGTCAACATTAGCATGTCTATGACGCAAACTCATAAGATTTTACCCATCCAAAAATCGCCCAACGGCCCTAAAAAGATTTCACTTCAAAAACTAAAAATACGACTTAGTCCACAACCCGGAGGTTAGTCCAATCTTTGCGAAGAAGATGTACCACGCTATTATGTCAGAGGCAGGAAGGCCAATTCCTTCCCTCAGAGGCCTACAATTTTACATGGAATCAGAACCACGGCGTAGCTCATATAATCAAATACATCTGATAAAAATTTCTACTGACCATGGGATTTGAACCCGCGACCGCAGAATGAAACTTTTGGAAAGATGTGCCTTAATCGCTGAGCTACAATACCTCCGTAATTTGTTGTGTGAGCTCAGTACTATCAAAATCGGATTAAAAACCGTGAGTTTATATGAACAACGTTGACAGAAATTGAGGAGAGGGTTAAGTTTTTGTAAATCAAACGTAAACAGTATTTTTCTATTTGTTTTAAGGTATACATATGCAGAGTTCCATAAAAATTGGATAAAAATTGTGTGTTGGTATGAAAGGCATGGTTAAAAAAATATCCACAAACAAACATCAATTTTTACATATTGGAAGATACGAATATAAACTATACTTTCATCGCTATCCAAGCGCTACACGTCATACTTATAGCTACTGATATATTTTTATGAGAACAAACAAACCAACAAACATACATTCACTTTATATTCATATATTTATGATTTTCATATGAAACTTACTAAGCCTAATATCGTAGTCTGAGGTATAAAATTTGAAATTCAGATATTGAATGAGGTATTTCTGATATACATGATATCACATAACTAAACCTGATACAATACTTTCATGAACGAAATTTGATTCAAATAATATGAGAAAACGGTTACAGCGAAATGAATATGCCAGTTGAAAGACTCAGTCAGATTGACACGACACAGTAAGAGAAGACGTCGCACTCGACGCATCCAATTTCACAAATGGATCGAGTGGTGCAGTAAAGTGATTGGGAGCGCGCTCTTTCTCGAAAAGTGGCATCGAATAGCAAACTGAGGACGACGCCGTCTCTGACCATTCGGTTAGTTGACGGTGCTACTATCTTTAGCGGCAAAGACAGAACAGCTCTGTAAGTTAATTTCAGCAGAGCATCGAATTGCTATGGACAGACAACTGTCACGGTGCCTCCTTTAGTTGGAGTTCATCAACTAGAAAAAAGTATATCGAAGGATCGTTATAGTTGCTTGCCATAATCGCTTGAAACAAGAAATCCACTGTAAGAACGAAGACTTTCCCGGTGTATGACTGCAATGTAGTCTTCACGGGTATACCGCCGGATTGTGTTGTGGAAGAGCACCTACAAGACACCCCAAATCTCTTTACAGTAGGTCTAGAAGAAGTGCCTAATGTCTTTTGTAAATTACAGGTCACTCTTAAAGCAGTTTCTTCCACTAATAATATCATGTTCATTATCATGCAGTCAATAAATTTGTTGATCCATATTCAGAAAGTGCTACAAACCAATCCGAATTGACGTATTTAGCATGAATTTAGTCACGAGTAATCTGCTTGGACAAGCAATAGTCGCGAGAGGTCAATTAGCCAATAATATAAGATTTTAAAAAGACTATTCCGGTAACAGATAGTGTCAGGAAATGTTACCAAAGTACTAATTTCGTATTTCGTGAGTAAGAAAGCAGAAGTATTCAATCAGTTGTGAAATGTCTAAGGAGCATTTCCGGGACACAAAGTAGTGTTTACTGTCTCATTAAAAGAGTTTTGGAAGGAGAAACGCATACAAAAAAGAATAAAAACATGAAATCGCGATCTAATCGTTCTTACGAAACATAGAACAGTCTATAGAGAAGACGTAACAATAAGTGGATATTTGTGGATCCTATCGCGACGTAAAGTGCATATTTTGTTAAATGAACATTAAGTTAATGGGATGTGATCAAGAAATCTAAAGTTATTGAAGTGCATATGAAGAATATGGTGGTAAATTCAATTTTTTACAATATCTTACCTTTGCTAAAAACTAACAGAAACACCACGAATATAATTTGGAAGGAATCAAACAAAGTTAAACTTGGTCCCTTATGAAAGAAAAAACATTTTGTACACTATTAATGACGGAAGAAGTGCACTAATGCCGTATCATGTGACTGAATCTCAAAAACGTGATTCCACAAGAAATTATTAATGGAATTAGTCATCAAAGAAAACTCTTACGGCAGGTTTCTGCTTTTAGGAGATTTGAAGTATTATAAACCACTATGAGCTTCATAAATAAATACTTATTTTACATGATAAACTGTACCTGAAACAAGATATTTAATTTTGTGTTTTGTTTGCTTTGGTGCAAACCTCCATCTCCTCCTATTTTGCACCAAACTCTTCATCTCATCATACCCCCTCCTTAATTATCTGCTTCATATACCTGTCTTCCTCTACAGTTCTTATCTTCTACAGTTCCCTCCACTAACATATCTTAAAATACGACTCACCATCCTGTCTCTTCTTTCTTGTAAAACTCCACAAACCTCTTTCCTCACCCATCGTTTCGAAAACACGCTCATTTAGTACTTTCTCTGTCCATTTAATTTTCAGCATCCCCTTCAGTGTCCTTCCATACAACAGTTATGTTGTAGACAATTTTAGAGCAGTAGGTAGTGAGTGATAAGGAACAATGTGTTCCTTAAACATAATTGAAAATTTTTAAAACACCCAACATTTGCTGTGCTAAATGTCAAAAGAGCAAACACACAATAGAGCCTAGACGTATACAAAAATATATGGAAACCGAAAGGGCTGATTACATGTAAAGTTATTGGCAATTATATTGATAACTATTAAGCTGTTTTCAATATATTTCCAAGAAGACAGATCACAGATCAGTACCATTTTATTTACTTTTCCTTGATCATTATTAAAAACAAATGACCGAACATCGCGGAAGTCGAGAAATCGGCATCAGGGATACATAATTTAATGGGTAAATTCGGGTCAAGATTCAACTTATTATGAAATTTAGATTGTGCAGACACCAAAAATGCCTTTCTGGACAACAAAAGATTTTCTATTTTGGCGTTTAATAAAAAATACGGTGTGAGTCTAATTTAGTAAATTCCATTTTCTGTCCTCCATCGCAAGATAGTTAACTTTTCCTTATCAGTTAGTATTCTAGAAATGTTAACCAAAATGAATAGGTTTTTTTCTTCCTTAGCAATTCAGGTCTTTCACTTAATGAATTGAGAATAATGAACCCCCGGTATAAATAATACCACAAAAACAGCCTACACATCACTGAAGGCCATCAGATCATGAAATCAGGAATTAGGAATCAACAACAAGTGAATTTTGTGGGAATGCTGCGATATTTATTTGACAGTCTGAGCTTTTCAGCTCCTTCTAGGAACCAGTTCAAATGTGACACAAAGATGAGTTAACCCCTTCATCGATAGTCGCTGTAACTTAAACCCTTTTAAGCAAGATCCCATCGTCTAAACTAGAGCTTGGCATTGCCCAGTAAATTCGCCAGAAGCTTAATTTCGTCGAGAACTTATAGCACAAGCTCACCCGTATCTTGCAGATTATGACGACATATCCATGATTCTCGTCCACCAGCTTTACCGGCAGCCGGGCTTCCACTCGGTTCCACTGGGCCACACACTACAACGCACAGGAACCCAAAGATCTACGAGGTCTACATCAAAGGAATTGTACAATACCTGGATCGACTTATGACTTCGGACATCTTTTGCAATATGGTCTGCTGTTACCAAGTAGAGTCTAGCGTTCTCGCCTCGCATTCGGGAGGACGGTGGTTCGAATCCCCGTCCGGGCATCCAGATTTGGGTTTTCCATGGTTTCCCAAATCACTCCAGGCAAATGCCGGGATGCTTCCTTCAAATGGCCATGGCCGAATTCCTTCCCATTCCTTGCCCCCATCCTTGCCCCCCATCCTTGCGCCCCATCCTTTCCCGTCTCTAAAGACCTCGTTGTTAAGAGACGTAAAGCAGTTTTTTAAAAAAAAAAAAAAAAACAAGTAGAGTCCAAACCGATTTGTGCTGGTACCACCATTTCACAAAAACCGAAGATGAATTCCAAAAAGATTATTACAGCTGTTTCCTACTATATTGTGGCTTAGCAAAATCCCTGTCTTAGTCGATTTTTATTTCTATTTTCAACCTTGACGTAACCAGCCTAGACAATAGGAAAATTACGGAAAGCCTCTAGCAGTCGAAAACATAAGATTGTGCAAAAAAATTAAAGATATGTTTTGTTGATTTTCGGAGGTATCAGTAAATTTATCAGATGGCGAACAGTGTGTGCCACAAAAGCATGTCGTGGCGGCTAGTGATAAACGCCGAATTGACAAAACAGAAAACAATTTGATTATTCACTACAGTAATTCCTTTAAGTTAGTGTACGACTTGAGACGATGGCTGTAAAATGTATGCTAAAACTTGACGCTCGGTGTCTGACTTACACTGGTCACATACAAGGCCAGCATCAGTCAGACACTGAGCGTGGGGAATGAGAGGTAACTCTCTTGCCTCGCATTTGGGATTTCGATTTTCCAAGGTTTCCCGAAATCAATTCATACGAATGCTGGAAAGGTTTCCCTAAAAGGCCATGGCCTAATTCCTTTCAGTTCCTTGCCCCTATCCTTTCAAGCCTCTAAAGAATTCGACAAAAAAAAAAAGGATAATAAGTCAGGTTGGTCAGTTGTGACATTATCATTAAGTCATTATAATTAAGTCCGCCAATCATTTTATTATTATTATGAATGTTTCATTATGTGTATTTTATTAGGCATTTCTGTATTAATGTTTGATTCTTATTTCTGGGTTTCCACAGCCTGTAGTATGTGCAGTAACCATGGGTAGCTTAGTGTTTTTATATTAGTATAAACCTGTGACCCTGACGAGCCATCAGTCAGGCATCAGTTGGTTTGGACGGCTCATTTTTATAAACACGCAGGGTTGAAACAGCGGAGTCGGTGTGTGGTGTCGCTAAGAGACGGGTGTATGCTGCCAGAGTAGCCCCTATAATATATGAAAATGTGTCAGTGAAGAATAGAAATAAAAATCAACAAATTCTCAGGCAGAACATTCTTTTATTTACATACTATATACATACATCCATTTCCGAGCTTACGGCTTACAAGTGTAAAAAAGAGGAAAATGCGTGCCGGCCTCAAGATTACACGCCGCGATTCTACAAATATTACCCATAACAGCTCGCACACTGCTGCCAACAATAGAATCTTTATAGTCTCAGAAAACATAAGGTTGATACATTGGAATCGGCAAAAGAAATTGCGTCTCAGATACTCATATGCCACTAGAAAAGCTTAACAGCCACTTTTCAACTCGGACAGTCGAAACTGACCCCGCATTAAAAACACAAGAAATCATTCACCAAAATTCGATAGTAAACCACACCCAACAATTTCACTTGTCTCTTACGACTACAAAGCAGGTGAGGAAAGCTATTGCGCGGATAAAATCTAATGCAAAAGGGATTGATGACATCGATATTAAAATGTTTAATAATATATTGGAAATAATTACCCCATGTATAACACATATCTTTAATTTTTCTATATTTACTAGAACATATCCAAAAGTTTGGAAGATGTCCGTAATCAAACCATTACCAAAGGAAACATCTCCTGTTGAACCGTCAGATTATCGACCAATAAGTTTATTACCTATCATTTCAAAGGCTCTCGAATATGTAGTTCATGACCAAGCCACTAAGCACCTTGATGCGCGCAACAAACTAGATAATTTTCAGCCCGGTTTTGGAAAAAAAAACACAGTACGGCGACTGCACTAATAAAGATAACAGACGACATAAGACTTTCTATGGGCAGATGAAAAATAACAATAGTGATACTTCTTGTTTTCAGCAAGGCATTTGACACCGTCGACCTTAACATACTCCTGCCCAAAATGAGGGGATTAAATTTTTCTAGCGGCGCTGTTGACTGGTGCGAAGAGTATTTGAGAAACCATCAGCATTGTGTTTTGGATCACAATGGAAACAGATCGCCATGGGAAACTGCAAACAGTGGTGTCCCCCAGAGCTCAGTACTGGGGGCCACTTCTTTTTCCTATATATATTAACGGTGTGGCTAGTATCTTGCATTACTGTTACTGCCATCTGTACGCTGATGACCTACAACTACACCTTAGTAAATCACCAAATGATGTATTCACTATAATATAGCAAATAAATGCAGACCTTAATAATCTTTGTGATTGGGCAAAGAGACTTGGATTAAAAAAAAATCTCTTTAAATCTCAGGCTGTTGTTATTGCTAGTCTAAAACTGATAGGGAGCAACTTTACATCAAATCTCCCAAAAATTGTCAGCTTCAGGAAACATAGTTAAACTATAGCGACTCTGTAAAAGATCTGGGAATCCTAGTAGAGAGTAATTTAAACTTGTCTGAAAATACTGTCTCAGTATGTCGCAAAGCCTTCTCTTCTCTTCATGCTCTGTATAAATGTAAGAAATTCTTCCCCACTAATTTGAAAAATCAATTGGTGCAGACTCTGGTGGTACCCCATCTCGATTACTGTGATGTTGTTCAGCAAAATTTGAGTTCGGCAGTCATAAGGAAACTTGAACTTGTTGTGAACTCCTGTGTAAGGTTGATCTGTGACTTGCGACTGTACGACAATGTCTCACAATCATATGATCGCTTACACTTGTTGTGCGTTTGTGATCGACGACGATTCCACACTATATGTCTCCTTCACCGCCTCATACATCTGAAAACTCCCGCCTACCTTTGTTCCAACATCTCATACCTAGGACTACCATAATATTAACAGCATAATATTAACACCATAATATTAACTCAAACATACTAACCATTCACTCCCACAGCTCGGAAACATTAGCAAATTCCTTCTTCATTTCAGCAGCTAGATTGTGGAATGATCTTCCCCTGAAAATTAGAACTACCAAAAAAGTCGGCTCATTTAAACTCTTTTGAGAAAGCATTGCTTATTGAAGGACTAGCTAAAAGACCTCTCCTTCGATGCATAGCTTAATTTTAGATTTGAATCGTATTGATTTATACTGTATCCATCTGTTTATTCTGCCATCCCCATCATCAGTTTTGTGTCTTGTTTCTTCATCCTACCATCCAACTAGTATTAAGTTTGTACCGTTTACGTCTTTAACTTCCACTTGTATTAGTTTATACCATTAAATGATTAAACAGTTAAACATGAATACTATTAAGAATGTAGTTAGTATTTTACTCATAAACATTATTATTATGTTAGTAATACTCTTGAACTTAATTTAGACCAAATGTTATATAAGTGTTGTATACTGTTTGCGTAAGATGCATATATTTTATTATAAACATCTGGTATGATGTAAGAGAAGGTTTGACAGCCTTAATTTTGCAGGCTAAATAAAACTTTAAATAAATAAATAATATATGAAATTTATGTTGACACAAATTACTGTATCCTCAAATTATACATTTATTCAAATTAATAGTTGGGTTCAGTTTTAAAATTTTGAACCTAATGCGCAATGAGTGTTTGCGTGGTGGGTGAGCGATAATGGTCTGGTCTGGCATTAAGCAAAATTCAGCTTGGAATCTCTTTCCTTTTTTGGAAATAACGTCAAGTGGTTACCGGAATGATTTACTTTATACAATAATAGTAGTTTCCTTCATTTCCTTCATTAATCCAGTCCATCCTTACTCTCCTGGGTTCTATTAGGTAGTATTTATTTCTTTTGGTTTTAACTTCACTTCAGCATTTAGCATTAATCTCGATAATCTACCCGCAGGATGTTAAACACATCATCTTCCAAAGACCGTTTAGCATATCAGTGTGGAATGATATTAAACATCATCAGTTGGGGCTTTACTACAGAGAAAGTTCTGCCTTCATAAGCCTAAGTTAATGATAAGGTTACAAAATTAAATAAGTCTTCCAAAGGCTTGTTCGCTTGCCACAACAAGGTATAATTAATCAAATTAGAACAAAGTTAAGTGTACATCTGGGAACTTGCGAAACTTTAAAATTAATTATTGCCACTTCAGCACCTCCGAAGACAAGCTGTTAAAACTGATATTTATACTTCCCAGGAAATAGGTTCAGTTGTCTGTATCAAGAAGAGATTAAAGATTTAAAACAATAAATTTACAAGCGTAATTATTCGGCATGAAAACATGAAATCTGTTGTTCGAAACATTTTATTCGTATGGTGCTGGCATTTATTTGTAGCCTCAAGATAAAAAAAACTACCTTACGCACTCTTAAAAGGACAATCAGATTAACAGTAAGGAATTTAGTGTACAAAAGGCGACATTGGACACATTTTCATACTTTTTTTTTACCATCCCGGCATTCGCCTATAGTGATTTGGGGAAATCATGGAAAACCCAAATCTGGATGACGAGGATTCGAAACGGCGCCCTCCCGATGCGAGGTCAGAACATTAACCGCTCACCCACCACGCTCGGTTTTTCATAACTACAGATACATGGAACTTGGTAAACTTTTATCTTTTATCAGTATTGAAATTTTAACGACAACGTAGGCGGAAATGGAAAATGTACATGATCAATCATTCCGCAGCGGGGAAGGGGGAAGCTGGGGAGGAGATGGGAGGGAACACTAGATATAAATTATCTAACTGTAGTGGGCTTACCTCAAGTCGAGATGCCTTTTATTTTTCAGAAAACGGGCAAGTCGTATAATAATAATCAGAAATGGTTAAGTAAGCCACAGAATTGGATGAAAGAACCTGCAAATCGTACAAAAACCTAAAACATTTAGTACGTTGTCATATTCACTATCTTAACACATAAAAAAATACGATATTAGTGTCTGCACACTAAATTTATTTTAAAAATAGTAAATGGAATTAAGCTGCCTTAGTTCTAGTTAATGTATTCTTCTTTGCCTTGCGTAGAGTGAAATTTTAAATCGCCAATTACTGAGCGCCTATGATGCACGAGGCACGTATGACGGAACGGGATGTAGTATGGAAGTTGCAAATGGAATGCCTTGGTTTGAGTCTTCTGTTTGCATGGGTATAAAAATTGCTTCTTTCGCCAATGAACTATGGTCCCGGCGTTGTCGCTTCCCTCTTAGCCGAATAGTAACAGGATTTTGATAAGAATTCACAGTTGAAAAGCCCAAGATCTACTCAGTTCTCTGTGAATGTGAGCAACCATATACAGTTCTTTTTTATTCTTATCGTCTCATTCCCCCAGATGAAGTCCAGGAGACGGGATGTTGTAGGGTCTCAGGTAACTTTTTCAGCCGACCTAACACAAAAGGATATGAACGGGAAGAACTTCGACCATGGCGTTCTGAAGGAACTATCCCGTCATTCGTCTGGAATGAAATCGGGAAAGCAAGTAAAACCGAAATCAGGCTGGCCCCGTCCCACCTGATCCGAGGCTTGAACGGTATTGCTAACCACCTGGCTCGATCTTCTCTTCTTCTTCTTTTTTTTTTTAGATGTGTTCGAGTAGGTCCTACGACCACTTCAAGAATAGCTTGTAGACTGCAGAAGGGAATAGAAATTACAGAATGATAAAAAAAAAATGGCGCTGAAAAATTGTTTAGAAAAAAACAAACGAGGAAAATAAACAAAATTTAAACGGCGCTGCTAATGATCAGCCTTCTACATCAGATTAAACTCTACAAAGAAATAAAACTGTAGAGTTTTTTTGACTCTGTTGATTGAAAAAGAAGTGGCTCGTAAAAATTTCGAAGGGGAAAAAAGTTCAAATTTCATGGCAGAGCGAAAGACTTGAAAGACGAGATTACTGCAGGAAATGTATTACCATGTAAATGGTAAACCATGTAAGAAATGTTACAGTCTTCTAAAATTATAAAATATTTAGCCAGAAAAAATATTTTAAATCAAGTACGTATTCAAGAAGCCGCCAACCATTGTAGCCTGCCTACAGTCTAAATCTGAATTTTTCTGTTGGCAACTAGTGTGTTACATATTTCATAACTGATATCTTTGGAGGTGAGACTAGTTTCACTGATGATTTTTCTACGACACATTCAAAGATTTGGGGATTCTATCATTACCGTGGCGCCAAAATCTTATGATGAATTCTTGTAGAACTCGACAAGATAAATTGAAAGTAAAGAATAAAGTTTTTTGATATCTCGCTTAGTTCTCGAGATATCGTATCTCAAAATTGACGTAATTAGGTTGAAATACGGACTGGACCCGAAGAAAAATTTCGGTATAGCCAAATTTGATGATGAATTCGTACGTAACGCGACGAGCTAAATGGAAAATAAAGAATAAAGTTTTTTGATATCTCGCTTAGTTTTCGAGATATTGAAACTCAAAAGTGAGGAGGTTAAGGTGAGATCCGGCCTGGACCAGAAATTTTTTTCACCAAAATTACTATATCTACATGCTGGAAATGCACTATAGGTGTTTTTTTTCTTCCTAGTGATTACTGATAGGTTGAAATACGGCCTGGACCAGAAGAAAAAACACCAAAACCAGAAGGAGCCATACCTATGACTGATTTTTAACATGCTATATCTCGAAACCCAAGCGAGATATCAAAAAATTTTATTCTTTATTTTCGATTTTTTTCGTCGAGTTCTACAAGAATTAATCATCAGATTTTGGCGCCACGGTAATGATAGAACTGCCAAAGATTTTATAACTAAACTCTAGAACGGTTACACCCGTAAGATTTCCGCATCTATTGCATGAAAATGGTTTCCGTGTACAATGGTGTATTTACAACGGCATTGATTAAACAGAAACACTATTAATAAGTCATCGCAATTTAATCCTAATTTTATGAGAAAGGAGAAGATAGTTTTATAACCAACGTGAGAGATTAACCAAACAGGTTGCTACGATAACACTGTTCCAATGTGATACACAACAAGACAATGGTTTGAAATTTACTTCTATTATCATGACTGTACGTAAAATGGCAGCCTCCTTCCTGGGAAACGCCATTTACAGCGTACCCAAATTCTAATCGTGCGGACTTTTTATCCCATCAGATTTCACAGTGGTTGAGCAAAACACTAGGGGACAAAATATTTTGGATATATTTCTAATTAAGCCCGATGAAAACCTTTTGAGGTATCAAGTAACTGAAGGAATAAGTGATCATGAAGCAGTTCTGATGGATATTAGAGGATTCAGTAAACCAGCAGCCAAAATTGAAGGGGGAAATAGGTACAATTATAAAAAGGCACAGGTTTCAAATTTGAGGAGATATTTCAGAGAACAATTCAGCAAATGGAAGGAAGGCTCAGGTACAGTAGAGTCAAGGTGGAAAGAGTTCAAGGAGATAATAAGAAAGGGGGAAGAAAAATTTATTCCAAAGCAAAAAATAAAGAGAAGTAGAGATCCTATGTACTATAATAGGGAAGTGAGGAGGTTAAAGAGGTTGGTAAGAAAAGAACATAACAGAGTTAAGAGACAGCAGGGTAGTAGGGAATATTTAAAACAACTAAACAAGGACTTAATAACAGCAAAGAAAATGGCCAAAGATGGGTTTATGAAGAGTATTGTCAGTGCAGGGGGGACCATTGACTGATGCATCTAGAAATTTCTATGGCTATATCAGGAAACTGAGGGGAAGGGAGGATGTAGAGACACTTATAGATAAGGATGGAGAAGAAGTTACTGACGATTTGAAAAAGGCAGAGATTTTAAGTAACTGGTTCAGAGAAAGCATTAGGGAAAATGAATCAGAAACAGGAGGGTCTAATTCGGAGAATGAGCTTAACAACACAATTAGAAATGACGATAGTAAAAAATTTGATATCCATCCTGAGGAAATCATGAAGGAAATAAGAAAGCTGAAAAAACATAAAGGGGCTGGTGAAGATAATATTACTACAGATATCTTAAAGATAGCCGGATGTGACATTGTACCTTATCTTGAAATATTATTTAAATTGAGTCTAGACACTTGCTGCTTACCACAGGACTGGAAAAGTGCAATAGTAGTACCGGTACATAAGGGAGGGGTGAGAAATAGAGTTGAGAATTACAGGCCAATCAGTTTGACATCAGTGGTAGGTAAATTAATGGAAAGATTGATATGCAACCACATCAGAAATATATGTGAGGAACGTAATTGGTTTTCAAGCAGGCAACATGGTTTCAGGCAAGGATATTCATGCGAATCTCAGTTGGTGGGATATATGCAAGATATTTCAGATGAAATGGACAAGGGAGGCCAAATTGATAGTGTAGCACTAGATCTGTCTAAGGCGTTTGACAGAGTAAGCCATAAAATGGTAGTAAATAAGGTAAAAACCATTGGAGTGGATAAGAAAGTCATTTGCTGGGTAGAAGAATTTTTAAAAGGTAGAAAACAGAAAGTTAGGGTAGGAAATGTAGTATCAAAAGAAGTGGAAGTAAAAATGGGTGTGCCACAGGGTAGCGTATTGGGACCATTGCTATTCATTATTCTAATGAATAATTGTGTTGCCTGTTTACTATCTGAAATTAGATTGTTTGCAGATGACATAATGCTGTATAAAAGAATCAAAACGATAGAGGATTGTAAACAGTTGCAGGGTGATCTGGACAGGATATCTAATTGGGTTAGTAAACATGGAATGAAGATAAATGCAAAGAAGAGTCAGCTTATTAGATACACAAATAAAAAACAAAAGGTTAATTATGAATATAAGGTGGGGAAAGAATTGCTTGCTGAAGACTTGAAATGCAAATATCTTGGAATTACTTTTGATAACAAACTTAACTGGGCAGGACACATAGGACAGGTGGTAGGAAAAGGTTTCAGAGTTCTGCACTTGTTGGAGAGAGTTATGAGGGGATGTACGAGAGAAGTCAAGGAATTGGGTTACAAAACTTTGGTCAGACCATTGCTCGAATATGGTAGTGTAGTATGGGACCCTCATTTTACGTATCAAATACAGGAGTTGGAGAGGGTGCAAAGAAGGGCTGCTAGATTTGTTTCTGGAAATTATCGCAGAATGCAATCAGTGACGGATATGATAAAGGAGCTGGAATGGGATTCATTGCAAGACAGGAGGAGGATGAGGAGGGTCATGGGAGTGTACAGGGCATATACTGGTGATGAGGCATGGAAAGATATTGCAGTAGGTATGAAAAGTAGTGCATGGAAGGGAAAAGATGACCATGACCACAAGCTGGCACTCGATTTCAGGCACAAGGGTGTAGGAAGATTCTCTTTTTTAGGTAAGGGTGTCAGGGATTGGAATGAGTTACCAAGAGAAACGATGAATAATTTACCGAAAACTTTGAAGGAATTTAAAGAAAAAAATTTGTAGAGGGCAAATGTAGGTGGGTGCAGGATAGGGGGAAGATAGCTGTGTAGGCAAATTGCCACCGGAGCCTGTGCTCCATTGCAATTAAATTAAATTAAATTAAATCCTCCCCCCCCCCCCTCCCCACCCACCCACCACGTAGCACGTAGCATTTTTCCCTTTTGATTCCAGAAGACATTTTGTACCGTTTTCACTCTTGTCAGACTATTGTAAATTTCATACTGACATAATTAACAGAGGGAAATAAATATTCACATGCTGTTGTGAGTTCTGTTCCTTATTTTAACTATGAAAAATGTTATGAAAGGAAAGCTACGTGACCTGGCTTGAAACTCCCCCTCCGCCCACGTAGCCCAGCTTAGCCTTCCAGCCAATCCACCCCACCCCGGACCGAGCCACGTAGTTTGTGCACGCTCCCTTGAACTACTTGACGAAATCTACAGTTCTTATCCTCTCGAAGAAACCTTGCGCACGTATACTTTAAAACAGTGAAAAAATAATGTTTACATTTCGTCACAAAAACTGCATCCATGTTACGGATAATGAGTGCGACAGTTCGATCAGTCGGAATAAAACATCAGAACCTTTACATCCAGCCTGCGAGCAACGCCGGGTATTCCGCTAGTACACAGCAAATCCTATAATAGTTCAAATGTGATCTTTTACTTTGAAACTCTTAGATTACGTGAAGTTGCCATTAATTGTGTTCAGTGGCCCCGGAGAGACTATTTTGAATGTGAAATTACTGAGAATTATTCGGTACTACTTATTTTTCATCAGTTCAATTGCTTCCCGAAAAGCTTTTCATGGTGTCCTCACCGATGTTCAACTGTCTGAGATCCTCTCTATTTTTCTCCAGCCAATCTACCCTCGTAATTTTGGAATTTATTATATTGAATAATATTTTTGATAGACTGTTGTTATCCACCATAAAAAATAAGTCCAAAAGATTTCAAACGACTCCTGCAGATAATGTTGGTGAAACCGTCCTGTGACATTGTAGAGTAGCCTCTTCCTCCTAATTAAATTTTTTTGGGCTGAATATTTTGCTGATAATTTTGTGCTCTTGCTTCTCAACCCAAGAAATTTTAGAATGGCCTCCTAAAGTTAAAGTCTCCGATGCATATACAGCTTGTGGCAGGACAACGTTTTTGTAATGTTTCATTTTTTTCACTACGCGACATCAATCTTTATAGTACTAATTCCACGTTATTCTAAATGTCTTTTCGAGCATCGACAATCTTTCGGTATTAACCAAATTGTCCAGTTCTGAAGATAGAATTATTTCTCGAAGGTATTTGAAAAAGGATACCTGTGAGATCGGCCCATATACCTTTTCGCTGTTATCGTTCTTTCACATTTTCAGAAAATTCTCTATGTAAGCCTATTTGATTTTTCGAAAGATATATGGGTGTGTGTCTGTTCTGAGTTATCTCTCTACACCATATTTAATTTACATCTTATTCCTATTGATGATTGCTAGGTCGTCTGCAACATATATGCATTTAATCTTGATTTTATTACCAGAAGTCCTGATCTTTAGACCTGTAATATCTTTTTCCAGTTCTCTGATGACTTATCTGTAATAAGTTGAACAGACAACCACCCACATGTACTTAGAAGATACAAAAATTTCTCCAAGAAATTTCATTTTAGACGGGAGGGTGTGACGGATCAGTTCGCTAATCTTCCCGTACACCCGATGTTTTTCTAGCGTATCGGACAAGGTCTGTCTGTATACAAAGTCATACTCTTTGTTTACATCCACGAAAGCGACTATCGTGTTATTGCATCTGCGCATCATCAGAATCATCTTCAGATTCTATATCTGCTCGGCACACGAACGTCCTTTCCTAATCGCCGATGGGATTGACAAATCAGCTCGGGTGTTTATTGTTCTAGTCGGTTTTCGAAGGCTTTTGATAGAACTCTAACTCACGGTAGCTAAGTATTAGTTTTACAAAAGTACTTCACCTATAGTGGCGGTGTAACGGTTAGCGTTCTGTCCTCGCATTCGGGAGGACGGCGGTTCTAATCCCCATCCAGGCATCCAGATTTGGATTTTCCATGGTTTCCCAAATCACTCCAGGCAAATGCCGGAATGCTTCCTTCAAAAGGCCATGGCCGAATTCCTTCCCATTCCTTGCCCTCCATCTTTTCCCGTCTCT
>JARYHS010000447.1:0-41994 GCA_031002005.1 Vandiemenella viatica | reverse complement strand
CTTCTTGTCAGATTGCTTTGTTGTTGTTTATATATTGGGTACACAATGGAGACAAGTTGTTGCCAGTTATTCAAGGTCAACTTGGAGACTAAATGGTTGTGTGCCGATTTTATCCATAGACTATGTTGTCCTTTCAGAGCCAGTCTTCAGTGGGCTTAAACATAATGTAACGAGTGATTGTGTGAGCGCGCGTAGGCACTCAGCCGGAGCGCCACCTCACGTGAGGCAACACTATATAGGCAAAGCAGCGCGCATAGGTTTAAGCTCGGGTTTTCAGTCTTTCTTCAAACTTGTGAGAGAGAGGTCGCGTCGGGGACGCTGGAAAGCAGTTGGAGGGGGGGGAGGACGCTTGGCACTATGTTCAACAGCAGCCACGTGTGACCGCAGCCATGTTCGAAATTCGGCACTTTCCATATACAGCATAACAGTTTTCAACTATGACTTTCTGAATTTAATTATCATTTTTGGGGTTAGTGCGTGTTTTGCTCTGTTTCACAATCTGTGATTTTTGGTGAACGATTTAATCCGATTGCCTTTGCTAACTGTGAACCTTTATACAAAATGTGAAATTTTCAAGAATATATGGCAGTTATTTGACTTTGGACTTTCATTTCTACAGTAGCACCTTTCTTACAGGAGGTTAAATCTGTAAGTGGCGACTGTGGTCATTTTAACAGTTACCATACCATTGGTTAAACACAGTAACATAACTTTTCAGGACTTAATTCTTGGAAGACCTTCGAGTTCAGGTGATGAAGCCGATACCCAACCCCAGTACCCGCCTAGTCCCTGACATGTCATTGAGTTAATGTATGGCTTTCAACTGTTTGGTGTTGTAACCGTCCATCAGTAAATGTTTTTTAGTTGATAAATTGCTTTTATCCCTGTTTTCAACCTTTTCTACTAATCTCCTCAGCTAAAACAAATTCCAAGTCCATCAGTTTCCAAAGAAGGTTTCACCAACGTCTCTAACTTTCAGTATGCTTACTAATAACGGTGACTTGCAACTGCTATGTTCGCAAGAGGGATTCGGTGGTTTCTTCAACACTACTCTTATGTGTTCCGACGATTTTTGCCACGTTATCTCTCACTTTACCTTAATACTGTTGCTGCCTGTCTTCTGTCTACATTATGCGTCAAGTATCCCCCTATCTCAGCCCATGTGGGACACACTACCATTACATGTCACGGTCTAACAAGTGTGTCGCCTACATTCTGTAACTGCGGACAGTAGTGTCGTATATAAGACTGGAGGTTTTCTCGGCATTGCAAATGAATAAAATTTTCTCTGGTAACTAGCTGAGTTAGTCCATCGATTTAAACACAACATTTCGGCTGTCACGAGTGACAGTAGTTCTCAGTCCTACATGAACTCTCTTGTTAGTTCACTCCAGCAGCTTTATATATCAAAATGCAAAATCCTTTGAAACAATTGGGAAGTAAGCCAGGTCAGAATATGCTCCCCCTTTGTTACACACACACACACACACACACACACCACACACACACCACACACACACACACACACACATACATATATATATATATATATATATATATATATAGATTGTTAGGAAACAAAGGCACTAAAAGCGGATATATTGAACATTGGATAGGATAAAAACCACCGCTTACCAAAGAAGGGGATTCCAGCGGCGTTGGTACACGAAAAAAACACGAACACACAAAGAATAAAATTTCCGAGCAGGGCTCTTCCTCAGTAGAAGTGAGATGGCTGCACGCAAGCGCCGCCGGCAGCACTTGCGTGCAGCCATCTCACTTCTACTGAGGAAGAGCCCTGCTCGGAAATTTTATTCTTTGTGTGTTCGTGTTTTTTTCGTGTACCAACGCCGCTGGAATCCCCTTCTTGGTAAGCGGTGGTTTTTTATCCTATCCAATGTTCAATATATATATATATATATATATATATATAGTTAAAAAAATGGAATAAACTAAGTTTACTTAAAACCAATGTTCTGTTACAGGCTATCAATGATCTTAGGTATTTTATTTTTTGTTTTTTATGGCAAGAAAATCTGTACTATTGATGCAATAATTAATCAGAGTAATTAAAGCTGCCTTGCCCATAATCTTATGGATGTCTCCATTGTGGCTAGCACAAAATTTATATCTCAGATATGTTGTCATGTAAGGGTGAAAACATCAAAAAAGTTTATTTAAGAATTCTGCAAAGTTCTATGAACTTGTGGATCAACATTTTAGCATGAGGAAGGCTGTATATCTTTCAAAAAAATGGAGCAGCCATATATACTAGACATTTAATGCAAACAATAATAAGATGAGCATTTTCTTGAGCAAGAACTTTTGTGACCCCCTGATTTAAATCTGCAAGATTAATTAATACTGAGAGTGACAGATTGAGACTGCTACAAGTTGATACATCCTAATGTTAATCACACCACTGCTATTTAGGTGTTATTAACATACATGGCGAATTAATGCATGTGTTTCTTGTGCAGAACTGTAACAGGTGTCTTAAAAGGCAGGATATTGAATAAACATATTCTTCAAGTATTTAACTAAGTATGAAAACATTTTTGATTTAATGTTATTTTTTGTTGAAATAAATTATTGTAAAGGCTGACATTGTTTTGTTCAGATTCTACTAAAATCCCCTGCATAAGAAGTAACAATTTCAAATATATGATTTGTACACTTCTCACAAAGGTCTTTATTTAATTAACACCAGTTAAACAATTCAAAATAATAAGCTGCTTCTCCATTACAAGATTTTATTTTCTTCAGAGGAAACATAAAAGAGCTGCAGCAATTAACATTTTGTATATTCCATGTAAGAGTAAAACAATTTTATCATTATTTTTTACAGGGCAAAGGCAGAACTGGATTCGCACATCAAAATCACTTCTGACTGGAATGAATTTTGTGAATACCTTGATGAGAAGAATATTATTCTCTCCCCATTTTGTGGGCAGACAGATTGTGAAGATCGAATCAAAAAGGACAGTGCAAGGTGATAAAAAAATACTAGTCTTTATCGATTACCTGTTTACCTATGTATCTGCAATTTCATAAAAGTTTTAATCATAATGGGAAGGGGTGGGTTTTCATTACAAAGTGAAAGGGGTTGAGAGTAAATAAATATTGTGTGGTGACGATGCTCTGGCAACAGTTTGAAATTGTCCACCTTGTGGGCCTTAACTTAGAGCTTAATTTGGATACACGTCAAGGACTATTTGTGGTATAATTTATATACACAAAGCAATAAGTATAGTTTATGTTAACAGTAAAGATATAGGAGCAATTAGAGCGGCCTGGTGAGTAAGTGATCAAGGTGTCTTACTGGGGATCAAAAAGTCCCTGGTTCGAATCTGTCTTGGTGAGGATTTTCATTGGCTTTAATCTGACCATTGCCTCTGACACAGCTTGTGTAATGTGAAGTATGCCAGAATGCTTCTGTGGTTCGAATTCCGCATTAAACTGTAGTTCCCCTATACCCGGTATGATCACTGGGTTAGTTTAGGTGGCTATGATAGGGGTTAGACAATCAGGAACCCTGTCATCAGGTCATTATGGCCACACAAATTTACTTTACTTAAAGGAGCCATTAATTTTCAACGTTTGATACACACTTGTGGAATATCAGTTCGAAGGAGTTATATGTATCACTATTCACAACCACTCATTTCTGTCATGGATTCTATATCTGCTTAGGGTATAGCAATTTTTATCAATTAATTTAGCCAAAACATGAAATGCACTGACATAAGATTGGAGACTCTTCCGGTTTATGATAGCAATGAACTCTTCATTCCTGTGTACCGAGAGTGGTGGTGTTACGGTTAGCGTTCTGGCCTCGCATTCGGGAGGACGGCGGTTTGTATCCCCGTCCGGGCATCCAGATTTGGGTTTTCCATGGTTTCCCAAATTACTCCAGGCAAATGCCGGGATGCTTCCTTCAAAAGGCCATGGCCAAATTCCTTCCCATTCCTTGCCCCCCATCCTTTCCCGTCTCTAAAGACCTCACTGTTAAGAGACGTTAAGCAGTTAAAAAAAAAAAATCATTCCTGTACTGCCAGTTTGTGTTGATAAAACACAATATTTCAATGACACAGCTGTCCATTGAAATATCACGTTTTCGCAACTCAATCCAGTGGTGCACCTGTGAAGATTTCATTGTGAAATGCTTTATTTATTTCAAGTAAAAGAAAGAAATCTTGAGAAATCATTTAAATTGTAGGAAGAGGGCGAAATTTCAGCCACTCCTGCTGGTTTTCGCATTGTTGAATATATGGAGCTTTATCCTTGTAACATAAACCTTTGCTGATCATACATGTATTTCTTTCTCCAAATATGTAGCTGTAATTTAAATCTTGATGTATATGAATAGGGTAATCAAATTATATGTAGAGAATTAGCAACTTTATGGTGATTACTATTAGCTTTAAATTTAATAATATCCATATACTATCATAAAAATCTGTTTCACATTGCCACTTTTGCATAAAATTAATTTATACTGGCAGCTGTCATGCATATACATTGTAAGAATTGAGCCTTTTTTGGCTACAGATGACAGAAATTCTTCTTGGGTGTTCTTCGGGATCAGTTCTTCCACGTGCGACGTTTCAACAACAGCCTCTGTTGTCAAAACATCGCACATGGAAGAATTGATCCTGCAGAAAACCCAAGAAGAACTTCTGTCATGCATATCCCTTGTCTTTATAATGCATATTTTGTTTGATTTTGTAACATTGTCCTATTTTGTTGTTTAGAGATGCAGATGTGGAACCGGGAGCTCCCTCTATGGGTGCAAAGGGATTGTGCATACCAATAGATCAACCTGATAATCTCTTGCCAGATCAGAAATGTTTTCATCCAGCTTGTGAGATGACTGCTAAGTTTTACACCCTCTTTGGGAGGAGTTACTGATTGTAATGTGTTTGTAAGCTGTTTTTCTGATCAATAAAGTTAATTTTTTTATTTTGAATTGAGGTATTATTCATTATAGATAAGAATAAGTACAACATATCCATAAATAAAAATATTAATTCTTTTATATTGAATATTTCACAGTATGTCAATTTAATTTTCATGGTAATGTATATAGTGTTAATAGAACATTTCTGAAATCAAGAAAATCTTAAATTAAAATAAATTCAACATTGGTGCATGAATATTGTATACATGAGAAGTTGCCACAGACGAAAGTAGGAGAACACGTAAATGCAGACACAGTATATTATTTCAGTTTAAATCATTGCCTAACAGCAGTTTCATTGTGTATCATCCAGTATAAACTTTAATCATGATTTGAGGAGTAAAAATGGCAAGGGGATCAGATGTGTTTACACCAAGGCTCTCCATGTGACTAAGCCAAAGATGAACCTGGTGGGAAGGGTGGAAAAGGTAATGGTGTGGGGAGAAGTTGGGCAAAGATAATTGTATAAACTGTTTGCATATGCCCCTTCATCCTCATGGACAGTTTGTTAAAGGTGAGCCATACATGAGAGTCTGTGCTGTAAAGGCAGGAAAGTTGGTAAATAGGACTGTAGTTGTGCAAGTGGCATGTCCAAAAAATAAAAGATTCCCTTGTGTCAGGATTGGTGTAGGTAATGGTGGCTGGATGCATGATGCAAGTTTTGCATTGAAGTCTACGCATGAGGAAGAACCATATGGTGAGTATTAGTGGGCCAAGATGTTCTTGAGATTTATGTGGTCTGCTGAATCATTTGCTAGGAGCATTGGTTGGATTGTGGGATGAAGGATGTGTATTTTGGGGTAGGAGTGTAGAAAGTCATGCCCATGGTGAAGGATGTGGTTAATGGACTCGACGCCAGGAGAAAATTGGTTGACGAATGTAGGGCTGTTGTCAGCTGTACGGGATGCAAAATGGGTGCTGTCGCATTGTTAAAAGGTGGATGATAGCATAAGAAATTTGTTATGTCTAGGGGTCAAGTGTCAGATTTTGGAAATATCTATTTTCATTGTCTAAAAGCATTTCATAGTTAGAACGAGGGTAGTTCAATAAGTCCTTAGAAAAGGGCAGAAAAAAAAATAATTTCCTACAGATTTTTTTTTCCAATGTAATCTCTTTTTAATTCAATACACTTTTCCAAATGCTTCTTTAAATTCTCTATGCACTCAAAAAAGTAGGATTTTACAATTTCCACAAAACAGGAAACTGGGCGATGACCTCCTTTTTCGTCGGGAACTGTTGTCCATCGAGTAATTTTTTTCAAGTTTGGAAATAGAGAAAAGTCACTGGAGGCGAAATCTGGAAACATAGTGGCTACTGTAATAATTCCATAATTTTGACCATCGAAACTGTGCAGGTATGCACCTGTGCATTGTCTTGATGGAAGAGGATATTTTTTCTTTTCCATATGAGGAATTTTTTTAAATGATTGCTTTGCCTAACGGGTGCAATAATGATACATAGCAAGCTCCAGTCATTGTTTGTCTTTTATCCAAGTAATCAATGTTGATGATTCTGTGTGCATCCCTAAAATCTGTAGCCATCACCTTGGCGGCCATTTTCACCTTCTGAGCCTGTTAAACTTCAAAAACATACTCTTTAGACTTTTCCTTAATTTTTGGAATGTAGTAGTGTACCCATATTTCATTCACAGCTATGTGTCAATGCAGAAACAAGTTAGGGTTGCAACAAAAAATCGCCAAAATAACTTCAGAGTCGACTACACAATTGTGCTTATTCTTCTGTGAGAGAAGATTTGGCAGCCATCTTGCTTTAAACTTTTTCACACCTAACTTTTCTGTGCAAAATTGAATATACTGTACCTTGCAATATGCCTGTGGCCTCTACTATTTTGTGCACTTTGATTCGTTGATCGCTTAAAACCATATTATGGATTTTGGGAATGATTTCGGGGGTAGTCGCTTCCACTGGACATCCCGAAGATAGTTTTTTTTTATATATATATATAATTGCTTAACGTCTCCTATAACAACTAGGTCTTTAGAGACGGGAAAGGATGGGGGGCAAGGAATGGAAAGGAATTCGGCCATGGCCTTTTGAAGGAAACATCCCGGCATTCACCTGGAGTGATTTGGGGAAACCATGGAAAACCCAAATCTGGATGCCCGGACGGGGATTCGAACCGCTGTCCTCCCGAATGCGAGGCCAGAACGCTAGCCGTTACACCACCACGCTCGGTCCGAAGATTGTTCATTTTGTCCAGATGTTCAGCCACGTTTAAACTCATTTACCCAATTACAAACAGTTGCAGGAGCAGATGTACAGTTGGAATCAACATTCAAAACTCTGATATTTCAATTTTTCTCAATGGACAACAGTTGCCTGCTTCAATCGACAGTAACAATAAAACCATGTGACACAGGAATTTGAAATTTTATCTGCCATCTATAGTGCGCTCCACGAATGATGGTGGCCCAGTTTAGCGAGGTTCTGCGCAGGTAAGTCATCACTCTGCCATTAGCCAATCACATTCAGTTACAATCCAGCACTTGTCGTGGTTACACGAGTGTCGAATTTGAAAGTTTTTGTGTAGTGGGCCGTGAGTATTGCTATAATTCCTATATTAAATAATGGAAGACGAACAGCATAAGCATCAGGTTCTGCATATGCAAAGCAGAGAACAAATTTTTAATGTTTATACATATTTTAAGCGCAAGGCAGACGCTGCAGCGCCAACCTACGATGTTGCCAAAGCTCATAAGAGGACTGCTGAAGCGTGTGTTGTTAGTCTTAGAACTGTGCAACGAATAGTTAAGGAGAGTAAATCTTTATTACAGGCAAGTGGGAGCATGCTTTTGAAGTCACCAGGTAAACATCACAGACGCCAAAAGCCTGTGACAGGTTTAGATGACTTTAATAAAGACGTTCTCAGGCGCAAGATACACGACATATATGCCGCAGGACAATTTCCTACTGCGAAAAAACTGACAGTAATAATGCGCGAATCTATAGCGTTCGAGGGAAGTAAAGCGTCCATGTTACGTATTTTAAATAATATGGGTTTCAAAAATGCGAAATGTAACAATGGGAGGAAATTTCTTATGGAACGTTCTGATATCGCTGCTGCTAGGGCCATGTTCCTGAGAAAAATGCATGAAATAAGACAACAAGAAGGAAATAGTTAAATTTATTACTTGGATGAGACTTTGGTAAACCAGAATCACACGAAAAGTTCTTGTTGGACATTCAATGATAGTTTAGGGGGCCTGAAAGTTTCGACTGGTAAAGGTGCCCGTTTAATCATTTGCCATACTGGGTCTGCTGCATCTGGTTTCATTCCTGAAAGTAAATTAGTTTTTAGGTCCAAACATAGCAGTAACAGTGACTATCATTGTGAAATGAATGCTGCAACATTTAGTTCAAAAAACCAGTTCCTACCATATCTAGCCCCACATTCCATAATTGTAATGCAAGTTATCACTCGGTTGTAAGGGATAAAGCAACAAGTATCAACAGTAAGAAGGCTGATATAGTAGAATGGCTCTCCACTGATTCAGTTCCACACTCTGCTTCTCAGACTCGTACAGAATTATTACAATTAGTTCAAATGTACCGGCCATGGGAGAAGAAATATGAACTTGATGCTGTCGCTCAAGAATACGGTCACAGGGTTTTGCGTCTGCCACCGTATCACTGTCAGTACAATTCTATCGAGCTTGTGTGGGCACAGGTTAAACGATTTGTGGAAGAAAGAAACTGTACTTTCAAAATCGCCGATACAGAAAAGTTAGTTCACGCGGCTATTGAAACTGTGACTGTAAAATCATGGGCAGACTGTGTTCGGCACGCGGAAAATCTCCAAGAAGAAGACTTCAAGAGGGAGAGTTTTATAGATAATGCCTTGGAGCGATTTATTATTAACCTACAAGATTCTGGATCAGATACTGATACGAGTGATGAAGATCAAGACACAGAATAAATACAGGTATGACAGTGCACTTTTGCTTGTTATAAATCATGGCGGTATATCAGGATACGAATGTATCTTAGTTACCTCAATTTAACTGTGTCTGTTTTTACTTGTTATTTTTCTAAACAAAATCTAAGCAATGACATACGTTTGGTATATTTGAAGTGCTTTGTATTCGTTTATTGAAGGTTGTTCACTGTTGTAACAGTTGGAACATAATTGTTTGCTGCGGCTTAATCTTTATGTCATTCTTGCCTCTCTTAATAGTATTATCATGTAAAAGGTTGCTAAAACGCATATTGTTATTATTATCATTATACAGGGTGTCCACAAATGAATATCGGGGTTTTAATGCTTTATAAGATTTATTACATTATTCTTACAGTTATAAATGATATTTCAAAAGAAAGAGCAACTCAAACAGTTTTATATACAAGCTTACAAGTGTTCTATGTGGGCACCATTTGTCACACGGCACACATCAAGTCTGTAGCCGAGTTCTTCCCAAACGTTGAGTAGTGTGTCTTCAGTAACTGTTGCAACAGCTGCTTCAATCCTCTGTCGTAATTCAAGGAGGTCAGCTGGTAACGGAGGCACATACACACGATCCTAGATAAAACCACAAAGGTAGAAATCGCGTTAGGTCAGGTGAACGTGGAGGCCACGCATAGCAAGCTCTGTCATTGGGCCCCTTGCGGCCAATCCAGCGGTCGGGAACAGTGACGTTCAACCAACCGCGTACTTCGTTATGCCAGTGAGGTGGCGCACCATCTTGCTGGAAAATGAAGTTCTCTGGTTCATATTGTTCCAACTGAGGGAAGAGCCATTGCTCTAGTGTATCAAGGTAAGAAGTACCAGTTACAGTCGGTTCATAAAAAAAGAAAGGTCCGTAAACTTTCCGCCGGGATACGGCACAAAAAACATTGATTTTAGGGGAGTCTCGTTGCACTTGTACGATCTCTTGAGGATTTTCTGAGCCCCAGATCCGCACATTATGAGTGTTAACATGTCCACTGAGGTGAAAGGTCGATTCATCACTGAAGACAATATGATGTAGAAAATCTTCATCGTCATGTAACAACATTTCGTTAGCGAATTTGGCACGTAAACCATGGTCTGCAGGCTTTAGAGCCTGTAACAACTGTAAACGTTAAGGACGTAGTTGCAAGCGTTTCCTTAAAACTTTCCAAACAGTCGACTTAGGAATTTCTAATTCGCGACTAGCCTTCCGAACAGATTTCTTTGGGCTACGAGTGAACGACTCTCTCACTCGCTCAACAGTCTCTTCGCTAACTCTTGGTCGTCCCGCGCTCTTCCCTTTACAAAGGCAGCCTATATCTTCAAACTGATGATACCATCTACGGATGTTATTGTCACTTGGAGGATCACGCCCGAACTTAATGCGGAACGCACGTTGCACAGTAATTACAGATTCAGTCTTTGCAAACTGTAAAACACAAAACGCTTTCTCTTCACTAGTCGCCATCTTTGCTACTACCGCATTCTAGCGGATCACAGCGGAAACATTTCACGCACATGCGCACTAGTGCCAACAAACAAAACTGTTTGAGTTGCTCTTACATTTGACTGAGCCGTGCTCGGCTCTTGTTGTATCTTTGCCTTCTCTTCCGCTCGCGATTGTTTCCTCTTTGGTGTTCCCCCGCTAGAGAGCGCTGGGGCTCCTGGCGATAGTGGTATATATGTGGGGACACGGAACCGAGCGGGCAGTTAGTCGCAGTTAGCCTTGGTCAGTCTGCCAGCCAGCCAGCCAGTCAGTCTGTAGGGAAGGAGTACTTCCCTGTGACGCCGGAAGCCCAGTGGGGCGGCGGGGTCCGCGGTTGGACCGGGCAGCCAGGGAGACTGTCAGTCGGTTGGAGGCAGGCAGTCGGTATTCCACTAGTACTTCCCGGAGTGGCAGTGGGGCTGGAGAAGTGAGGAAGCAGTCAGCCAGTCAGTCAGTTGGAGGCACGCGGTCGGCATCCCGCTAATGTTCCCCGGAGTGATAGCGTTGCGGGACTAAGGAGGAAGCAGTCAGCGAGGCAGTCAACAGTCGGTTGGTTATGCCTGGTATTTCTCGCAGTGGCCGTGACTCAGCTTGATGGTTTGACCGGGCCGCCGGTGGATTATACTTCTGGTGAATTGGTGGGTCCCTCGCGACCGTGCTTCGACCACCTGCAGAGAGGGAATTATCCGATACTCTTCACCGAGAGTGCTGTGCCGAAGCTTCGGGAATACCGTGGTGATCGACCCGGGTGGTACCTTTCGAGCTGAAACCTGCCTTCTCACCCTGGGACGGTATTGGAGGTAGTGGCCGTCAACTGCAACCACAAGTGTCGCCTTCCGCCTCGTCGTTAGCGGTGTGCCTCAGCCATAAATTGTGTTTGGTCCTACTGGCTGAGTGTTAGATGCTGGTAGACGAGAACGAGCCGGTCTTGTTATTTCTGTTATTAGTCTACGTGGAATTGTCGGCCGGTGTTATTTGACATTATATTAGTCATTTTCTCTGTCAATTACTACTACCAGTGTGTCGCTTTCTACCTCGTCGTTAGCGGTCTGGCTCAAATATAAAATTGTATTTGGCTAGTAGATTTTTAAGAGCCATGCTGGTTATTTTCTATAATTTGGTATAAGTAGGATTGTTTGTAATTATAAGGGTTATTCAAAGTATAAGTTGCAAGACCAAGGTTTGGTCCATAATATTATATCATTTTGTGATAACAAGATTATTCATATCTTCGTTTGCAAGACCAGGATTGGTGGTATTTGATATTATAGTTGTAACATTTTCTGTAAGTTTCAGCATTATCATTAATAATTGTAATAAACCAATGTTTAAACAAGGCTTGAACTGCTAACCATGTTCCCACACACTTCCCACTGTATCCTTGTGGACAATTACTGTCTGTTAGTAGTAGTAGCAACGCCTCATTGACATATCATTTATAACTGTAAGGATAATGTAATAAATCTTATAAAGCATTAAAACTCCGATATTCATTTGTGGACACCCGGTATAGTAGAAGTATTAGTAGTATTAGCGCAATTACTAAACTTTCTTCCCCACCCTACGTCGCTCATGTCCGGCTGGAAACGTGTCAACGTCATATACCGTGTGCCATTACTATTTCTCTCTCTCTCTCTCTCTCTCTCTCTCTCTCTCTCTCTCTCTCTCTCTCTCTCTCTCTGCACGGGCCGCCTTTGTTCGTGAAGCGGACTGTAGTGAGTGAGAAAAATAAAATTAAAAGAGGTCAAAAAATAATTTGCATCCAGCTGAGGTGACTTTGAATACAGAGTACAATTAATATTACAAATATTTAAAATAATTTCAAATGAATGTGATGGGCCCAGAAGCTAGAATGGTGTGTTATACAAGGTGCACTCATATTCAGTTGGTTTAAGCTGATTACTCTACCGCACGTGCAGCCGGATGGTGTTTTGGAAACACAACATTTCGACAACCAGCTCGGCTGTCTTCATCAGGTGTCCGGTGTCTACAGGCTGACGAAAGCTGACAGTCACCGCGTGGACTGGCTTAGCCTCCCGTTGTTTTTTTTTATTTTTAAATTTTTTTATTTTTTGTGTCGCTGCCTCAACGGCGTGTTTGTGCATGTCCCGCTACCTAGGTAGCTCTACTGCTATGAGTCACTTTGTATTGGATAGGGTTTTTTTTTTTTGTACCTTCATTCCTTTGGCTGAGGGCCAAAGGCAGGCTGTTAGAGAGCTGTGGCTCTTTTCAGCCTGTAGATTATACATAACTTTATTTTCTTATAATCTTATTATTTTTGCCTCATCATGTTTTTATACATTATATTTGTTTTGCTGTTATAATTATTCTTATATTTTAGAAACTTATAAATTAATTGATTTAATTCCTAAATTTTCTTATATCTATGTTGTATCTAGTGTATGTGCCTTTCTTAATATAAATCTATTTTCTGATATATGTACATTTTACACATTCATACCTACAGCTATTTATATTCATACATACACACATATACACATGCATACACATAAGTTAGTTTATTACATTTGTTTTGAGTATTTACAGGTTTCTTTCTTTTCTTGTGGCTAGATTTCTATAATTTGTATTTTATATTTTAGAGGTGTTTGGCAGCTATATCGTGTTTTGTAATGTGTAGTCTGATTTGTTTTGTTAGTTTATTCGTTGTGTTCGTCTTCGTCCTCTACCCGCCTTGGTCTTTCGTCTAAGTGTGGAGGTAGTTGTTCATTTTGTGTCAGGGTATTGGGTGTTTCGTCTCTGTCTGCTTCATTAAACGTCTTTTCTCTGTTAAGAGCTATTATTTTAGGCGGGTAGATGTATTTGTATTTCGGCTTTCGCGTAACTATTGGTTTTGTCGTTAGTAGGTCTTGCATGTCTTGTCTGAGTCATAAGTCTTTGTCCGTATTTAGCTCTTTGGATGGCCAATCTTGTCTGCAGTGGGGTAATGTTTGCCAGATCATACACTTGCTCTGATGGCTTCATGTGATCTATTTTCATGATGCTTCGAAGAAGTCTACGTTCTGTTGCGTACAGTCTGTTTGCAGCTGTTTTGGTCATTCCCGTCAATGGAATTGCTGAGTACTCAATTATCGGTCTGATGAAGGTTTTGTATGTGTGGATGACTGTCTCGTCACTGCAACCGTGGAACCGTCCTTGTATGAGTCTGATAAGGTTCTGTCTTTTCCTGATTTTGTTGAGCGTTTCTCTGATGTGTGTATTCCAATTTAGGTATTTGTCAATATGTATCCCCAGATATTTTGCACAGTCTGTCAGTCTTAGTTGTTGGTTCCACAAGGTCAATTGTATGTCTTGTTGTTTTTGCTGTCTTTTTTGGTAAGGTTTCTATGTCTAAACAGAACTGTCTGAGTTTTTGTTGGGTTAGGTTTGATTCTAGACGGACCTTCTAATATACCTGTCGGCGAGGTAGAGGATCCGCTCTGATTGGTCGGAACGGTGGTTTCTGAAAGACCCGTTGGTTGGTCGGAAGCGGCGGTTCCCAACGCGGTCCGCTGCGGCCCCCCCTCCCATCGAACTTCCTTGTATTCCGTCGGCGTGGTGGAAGACCCGCTCTGATTGGCCGGAAGCGGTGGCTTCATACGCGGTCCTCTACGGCGCTCGACTAGTGCAGTCTGCGCGGCAACCAGTCAAGTGAAGACGACCGGAGCCATGCGGCAGGGAAGGATGCTGCAAACCCAAGAGCAAGCACGAGCAGCCATGGCGCCTCACCTACAACGTCGCACTTGCCGGGAAGCTCATGCTGGTCATCACCACAATACATTGTGGACGACGACAGCCGGCTGGGCACTGACATCCCGATCTATTTTCGTTGCTATACCCCGACACACGAGTACTTCCTCGACTCGGCAGACTACACCATCAAGGAGCTCATCGAGTACCTACTCAAGGAAGGAGGCCCATGGGCGCTAGAGCTCAGAGACAAGACCAGCGAGAAAGTCTATGCCTGGCGACTTCCCTCCGAAACCACCCGAACGCTCTGCGAGCCGAAGTACGCACATCTCGCGAGCCAGTCATCGAGGAGTGAATGGATTGGTTACGACATGTACCATTCCCAAGCGTCTATGCAGAAAAATTCGACGAAGACAAGTACCTGGATACCCTCGATGCCAAACTTCTCAAGATGAAGACGACAGAACGCCCCGCCACGCCGAACAACAACCAAGTCAACATACCACCCCACTCACGGGAGACAGAGGGCACTGTGTCGCCGAAAAACGACGCACCAAGGAACGACGACCAGACAGTCGCCACCCAAGCAGCCATGGACCATCTGCTCCAAGCCATCTCGCCGCCTCAGCAGGCAACCATGTCCGAGGTACTCCACCACATGGCAGCGCTTCCAGAGAAGACACGGGCAGCACTGGCGGCGTTCATCACCGACAGCACATTCCTGACGACCATCGGGACCGCCATCGACCGCCTCGGTGGACGGAGGAGCCTAGACAAACACCAAGACAGTACGCGACCAAGTGCGGAAAAAACAACTACTGGAACCACGGAGCCCGATGTTTCTCGACGAGGCGAGAAACACAAGCCACTACCGGAAGCTGGACCAAGCCGTTCCGTGACGGAACCAGCAGTCGAGCATCCAGCGGGAACCAGTCACCAAGGCAAACACCGAAACACCAGGAATGTCCGGAACAGGAAACCAAGCACGATCAACCAATGCTTTCGATGCCAAGGGTTCTGGCATCGGGCGTATGAATGCAGCAATCAACTTCGTTGTGTCCGCTGCGGGGGAGCCCACAGCGTCGCGGTCTGCACTCGCCCGCGTGAAGCCACGCCGACGTGTGCGAACTGCGGAGCTGACCACGCGGCGAGCTACGGCGGATGTGCTGTGAGGAAGAAGTTACTAGCCTCTTCCGACAGAAGCCGACGCCAACCAAGCGGGAGTGCAAGAAGGGAAAAACACCAAGAGAAGAAGACCAGGAAATCAACCATCGACGAACCAAGAGGACACACACAAAGGCCACTGAACAGGAAAGCGGTCTACCACCAGCCACAACACTGCTGCAGCCATGACCATCGAGAAAAACCAGACAACCAGTTGGGGAAAGTCGTTCAGCTCCTAACACAGCTGATTACGACGATGATCCCCAACGGACTTAGTAAAACCTAAAGGGGTTTTCAATAAGGATGTCACCTGATATTCGCAAGGATGTCAGTGACATACCATAGCCATTTTCCCCCTTAAAGAGAATAAAAAGCGTCCCCAAACAAACCCATCCCAAACAAGCTACACATTAGGTAGAGCTACTTCAGGTAGCGGGGCCTCACAAACATGCCGTTGAGGCAGTGACACACAAAAAAAAAGAGAAAAAAAAAACTCCCCACCCAGGAGTGCCCCTCATGGACCTCTATAAATGAGACTGTTACTTGTCTTTACCTCAATAAGCGACAGTCGTGCGTATTTAACAATTATTATTTATGATCCATTCTTAAATTTCATGGAACTAACTTACATTGTTGTGTTCTGTTCGAATCGCTTATTGTTACTTCATTTGATCCATCGCGAAGCAAGGTTCGACACAAACTCAAATGTCAAAACAAAAAATCAAAGTGTTGTCGTTGAGTGATAAACTTAAAATAATGTCTGCGTTCGAGAGGGGGAAATCGCGAAGTGAAATACAGAATGAGTTTGGCGTATCAGAATCGACCTTTTCTAAAATTATAAAGTCAAAAGATTCTATATAGTCTCAGTGCTCTGAGGGACACGGAAATATTAAGAGGAGTCGACTTTTTGAATTTCCCAACGTTAAAAAGTGCGTGTTAGAATGGATGAAACAAACCCTCTATAAGAATGTCCCCATTGATGGACCTTTGTTGAAAGAAAAATCTAAAGAATTTGCTACACAACTGGGAATTCAGAACTTTTCAGTTAGTAATGACTGTCCAGAGGGTTTCAAAACAGTCATGTTATTGCTTTCAAAAAAGCATCCGGGGAAAGTAAATCTATGGCCAAGGCGTGTGTAATCAATGGAATGAAGATCTGCCGAGTCTTTTAGAAGGGTATGATCCAAACGATATATACAACGCAGACGAAACTGCTTTGTTCTTCAAGTGCCTTCCGGATAAAACATTTAAAGGTGAAGAATATCATGGAGGAAAACAAAGCAAGGAACGCCTTACTATTCTCCAATGTGTAATCATGACTGATGCGGACAAACTCCTCCTTTTCATCTTCGGGAAATCAAAGTGACCTAGATGTTTTAAAGATGTCAAGACTCTACCTGTTGATTATGCCAGTAATACAAAGGCTTGGATGACAAAGATCGTATTTAGAAAATTGTTGAAAAAAGTAGTGCTTTTTATTGACAACTGTGCTGCCCATCCGGACTTACCAACACTTGCAAACGTAAGTCATGTTCTTGCCTGCCAATACCACCAGTAAACTTCAACCATTATATCAAGGTATCATACACTCATTCAAGCGCTTTTATCGCAGAGAAGTCGTTAAACATACTCTTATGTGCCATGAAAAAAGCAATATCCCTGAGATTAACCTACTTCTAGCCATGAAATTTGCAAGGAGAGCATGGTACACTGTAAGTGACGTTACTGTCAAAAATGGCTTCAAGAAAGCTGGGTTTTGGATCAGTACAGATAAACATGACTTATTGCCAGAGGAAAATAAGGTTGAAGTTGGACCTACCAATGAGGAACGGACCAAGCTTGTGTTTCGCGAAACCACTATGTTAACGCCAACCTTCGAGGACACACCGACGACGATATCGTTAAGAATTGTGTGAGCACGTGTACTGATGGAAATGACAGTGAAGATGATGCTGACAGATCGCAGATTTTGGATACAGAAGTAAATAACATACCAAAGAAGCAAGAAGCTTTGAATGCACTGGAGACGCTCCACCATTTTATGGAATACTTGGCGGTTGTTGAGAAAGCAATATTTGATAAGATTTATGAACTGGAAAAACATGTACAAAATGCAGAAACAGAAAAGCAGAAGAAATTAACGGGTTTCTTTAAGTAAATATAAGAGTAAAGTTTTTTGTTTTCTTTTTGTAAGCATATATTTCAAATTCTAATGAATAATATCTATAGAATACATACATATTTATCACTACATATTTGCTATATTTTTTAAACCTCTATAAGTGAGAAAAGCCACTCCTGTACCTGTATAAGCGAAAAACCTGGGTTAATGAAAATCCTTCATAAGAGAGAAAAAAATTGCGGTCCCTTGAACTCTCGCTTACCCAGGTTCGATTGTAGTGCATAAAAAATTGTTTATATTGTGAAGCTTCAACAAATAGAAGCAGAGTTCCTGAAAGTAATTGTATCTAGCGTTGCAGAAAATGGTAAGCAACACATAATCATAATTAGTTAGCAGTGCTAGTTCAGTTCAAATCTCGAATTATGAATGTTGTGTAAGTTATACTGTTTTGAGGGTGATTTTCGGCTATGTGGAATTGTTTAAGTCTGTCAGTTTTAGGTGTATATTCTCTGTTTTTATTTAAAATTGTTTCCGAATGATTGTAAGTAAATTTGTGGGGTCACGTTTATGTCGCGATACATGACGCCACTAATTTTAAAATGATTGTACCAATGCGCGTGTGATGGAAACTTCGATTTTGTAGTGGCAATATTAATGAGATTGTGGTTAGTTTGGATTTCAGCCCGGGCGAGAATAAAAACCAGGGGCGCCGACTCTGTGGGTGCTCGAGGGCTCCAGCACCCACGAGAGGTATACAGTGGGTGCTGAGCACCCATGAGCATAGACATCAAAACTAATCAGTAATCGACTTTGAGCGGAACCAACGCCGCGTGGCAAGGCAAGACGTCTCAAGAGATCGCGCTTGCTTACGATGCGACAGCGCGTCCAAGGATAGCATAAACACTACGTTATGTCATACGTAACACAATCAAATGTGTGATTAGTAAATATTGGTTGGCCTTTGGAAGAGTATGCACAGAAGCCCGCCATCCGCGGCATCTCACCCGTCCGCCGCGCCGCCAGCTCTTTCGCGCTCGTGGCTCTGTCTCAAGTGTCTCATTCGGTCTGTCAAGCTGCTAAAAAGCACGTTTTGAGATTTCGCCACGCATATTGTTATCGTATCTATTTCGGGAAATTGTTAGGGATAAATTTGTCGTTCGAAATCGTAAGGTACCAAACCTGAAGTACTTGTAGCTCAGCTTAATGCAGCTCAGCAAATCCAACAAGAAAACGTTATTTCTCTAAATTCATTGGAAGAGAAGAAAATGCGAAATTTTTTAAATGAGTGGCAGATGATAATGGAGATATAGAGGAACTGTTTTCAAATTTGTAAAGAAATCATTTACAATGATGTTTCTGCGCCGAAAAAATCATCAAGAGATTATTAGTCCATCAACGTATTCACTCAAAGTTGTTCTTCATCATGGAACAAAGCTTCAGAAAGGTATGAAAAGTTTGTCGTTCACTGTTTTTGTTTATCGCATAAAGCCAATTTAAAAGTTGGCGTCAAGATATACTGCATGTTATCTAAAAGTAAACTTCAAGATATAAAAACAGCTAGACCCAAACTTTAAAAATGATTTCAACTGTTCGTTTTTTAATGACCGAAGTTCTAGCCATAAGGTGCCACAAAAACGACCATTCAAATTACATTCGATTGTTGAAGCTGGGATCACAGGATATTCCCGACTTAAATTGCTGGCTTCAGCGCGACGGATATAGGCCGTTGTCACGCGATATCACTAAAGAGCTGTATGCAATTTTGAGTGGCGAGGTATTACATAAAAAAAAAATCAAAGCAGTACAAAATGCAGTCTATTACTAAATTATGGCTGATGAAACTAAGGCATTTCCAGTAATGAATAAATCACTTTCTGCTTTCGTTGCGTAGACTCTAAGCTTAATATAGGTAGGCCTACTACATGGATCTTTTTATCGGCCCCTATAAAACGGTATCAACAACATCCGAGAATTTGTATGAAATTTTCAGTGACGTACTAAAAGATTAGACATATTATGGAGATGTGTTTGGTTCTGCGTACAGATGGCGCTGCTTCTGTTAGCTAGGCCCATACAGGCCTTGAATTGCATCTTAGCAATTAGCCCAGGCATTTTAGGTTTTAACCTAAAAAAAAATAATGTAGAGCTGTAATTTGGCACAGACGATCCTTATTACCTTAGAAACAAGTACTAAAAAGTCCCCACCTCTAGGGTGCCCGCGTCATAGTTTTTTTTTAGGTCAAAAGGGCTTAAATAGGGATTGAGTGCCAAATCTGTACAAACTAATTGTAAAATTTAAAATGTCAGACTCAGTAACGTTTTATTGCACCCTAGGTAATTAGGATAGACTAACCACTGCATAAAAGTGTACTATCGGCACTATTATTATTTAAAAGTAAAAGTATAGTCACATTTTATCATGAAGGCAGTACGAAACAACTTTTTTTTTCAATTTCTCTGCATTGCGGAAAAACTGTCAAAGTTACCAGGTCGGGACCTATTATAAAAGTTGTAGTACACACTTTCAGCATTAAAATGGTATATCGTTCATCCCTATACGACATATGGTTGTCGAGATACACGTTGAAACAAGCACACGAGAGTCAACGCTGGGCCGAGTGCTCCGCGCGCCCGGCCATTATGGGTATTAACCTGAAAAAAAATATAATGTAGACCTGAAAATTGGTACAGATATTACTTACTACCTAAGAATCGTGTCTTGAAAAGTCCCCATCTCTGAGATTTCCTCTTCATAGTTTTATCAGGGCAAAAGATTTTAATTAGGGTTTAAATGTCATAATCAGTATAAACGTCTTGTAGGTCTTAATATATCAGCTTTTGTATCATTTAATTGCACTATAAGTAATTGGAAAAGCTAATTATTAAAAGACGGCGTAGTTTTGGACGTAATTATTGGACAGAAGTAAAAAAATCTCACATTTGATTGATAGTGAAACAGGTACGAAATATGACTAGTTTTGTAACAAAGTCAGATTTGCTAAAAACTATCGAAGGTCTATTATCAGAGTTTCAGAACGCAGTTTCAGCATTGAAATGGTGTATTCAGCATATTTTTGTGACAAACGGTTGGTGAGATATCATCGAAACATTCGAAACAAAGCGCAGAGCTAAGCATAAGCGCACTGCATCATTCTAATCTCTTCTAACAGTGCGCTAAGATTTTGTGCCCTTGGCATTATATAGAAACTGACAGAAAGAAACCTTGAAAATGACGAAACGTTGTGCAAAATTATAAATTATACAAATTTTTATTAAAATTTTTGAATGAAAATTAATGTTCAACTTCATCATCTGAACTATTATAGGTGACTTTATCGGATACAGATCTTCGGCAATGTCCACACATTAGTGAACACTCCAGCCCACAACGCACACATTCAAATCTATTTCGCAGATGATCTTACAATTGCAGGGCACCAAATTGAGATGATCCGGAGCATGTGCAAGTCGGTTAGTCACTAGCTCAAGAGCTCCATTCTGAATTTTCCAGCCCCAATCTTCAGGACCTAAAGAATTTCCTAGCCATTCTTGAATCTGTAAGTATATTCGTAGAGAATGGATGGCCAATGTACCACATATTCGTAGAGAATGTCGCTCACATGCTGCATATGTTGGTGGAAGGGACGCAAGCTGGAAGGATGCAGTGACTGGGTTGCGAACTTACGACTGTATTTTATTACCAGAAGTTCATGGATATTTTGACACTGAGATTTAAAATTTGGTGCCCTACAATTGTAAGAACATCTGCGAAATAGATTTGAATGTGTGCGTTGTGGGCTGGAGTGTTCACTAATGTGTGGACATTGCCGAAGATCTGTATCCGATAAAGTCACCTATAATAGTTCAGATGATGAGTACGATGATGAAGCTGAACATTAATTTTCATTCAAAAATTTTAATAAAAATTTGTATAATTTATAATTTTGCACAATGTTTCGTCATTTTCAAGGTTTCTTTCTGTCAGTTTCTATATAATGCCAAGGGCACAAAATCTTAGCGCACTGTTCGAAGAGATTAGAATGATGCAGTGCGCTTATGCTTAGCTCTGCGCGTTGTTTCGAATGTTTCGATGATATCTCACCAACCGTTTATCACAAAAACATGCTGAATACACCATTTCAATGCTGAAACTGCGTTCTGAAACTTTGATAATAGACCTTCGATAGTTTTTAGCAAATCTGACTTTGTTACAAAACTAGTCATATTTCGTACCTGTTTCACTATCAATCAAATGTGAGATTTTTTTACTTCTGTCCAATAATTACGTCCAAAACTACGCCGTCTTTTAATAATTAGCTTTTCCAATTACTTATAGTGCAATTAAATGATACAAAAGCTGATATATTAAGACTACAAGACGTTTATACTGATTATGACATTTAAACCCTAATTAAAATCTTTTGCCCTACTTTTCAAGACACGATTGTTAGGTAGTAAGTAATATTTGTACCAATTTTCAGGTCTACATTATATTTTTTTTCAGGTTAATACCCATAATGGCCGGGGAGCGGCGCGCGGAGCTCTCGGCCCAGCGTTGCCTCACGTGTGCTTGTTTCAACGCGTATCTCGACAACCATATGTCGCAGAGGGATGAACGATATACCATTTTAATGCTGAAAGTGTGTACTACAACTTTTATCAGAGGTCCTGACCTGGTAACATTGACAATTTTTCCGCAATGCAAGGAAATTGAAAAAAAAAAAAGTTATGTTTCGTACTGCCTTCATGATAAAATGTGACTATACTTTTACTTTTAAATAATAATAGTGCCGATATTACAATTTTATGCAGTAGTTAGTCTATCCTAATTACCTAGGGTGCAATAAAACGTTACTGAGTCTGACATTTTAAATTTTACAACGAGTTTATACAGATTTGGCACTCAATCCCTATTTAAGCCCCTTTTGACCTAAAAAAAAAAAAACTATGACGCGGGCACCCTAGAGGTGGGGACTTTTTAGTACTTGTTTCTAAGGTAATAAGGAACGTCTGTGCCAAATTCAGCGCTACATTATTTTTTTCGAGGTTACCCCTAAAATCTGTCTAAAATGCCTGTACTAAATCTAAGCAAGGGCAAGTCATGAGCATTGCATCGCTCATTCGTTAAATCTGGTTGCTTGATGATGAAACAAGTACCTTCCACAAAAGATTTTTCAGTATTAACGCAAGAGCTTTTTGCCTTATGCGGTTCGCAGAAATGCCCAGCTTGTTTTTGAATCACCACAAGCAGCTAACGATGCTCTTAACCTTATCTGCGATCGTTTTATACTAGAATGTCTCTTATGTTCTTTGAAAACTATTCTCAACAATTACAGTACACTGCTATGTTTTTTAAAAGACACATAGAAATCAGAAAGATGATGCCGGCGCGAAAGCAAAACTATTTTTAAAAGTCTTCAATGTTTGAATCTCTTTTTACTATCAAATTCCTGATATAAATTCTGGATCGTTGCTATATGTAACTTTAGAGAAGATTTCGCGCTTTACTTAAAAATGCTTTGACACATTTGAGTAACATGGAACAATTTCTCAGCGGCAAAATTATACAAGCAGCAGTTATGTGAAAGAGATGACTTTGACGTGGATCGTTTGGTTCTTCATCGTAATTTGCTTTTAGATATAACATGAGCAACAAATGTCAGACTGAATAATGTGGAAGACATTGTTTCTTTTATAATTTGTCATTGCGAATATATACTAAAGATTTGATACCTGAACCTCAAGTCATAAAAAAATTTAAAAAAAGTTTTAAACCATTTCACTATCGACACCTACCGCCGACCAGGATCATTTTCAGCTTTACGGAGAATAAAAACTTAAACATTTTTAGGTAGGTATTTGAGGCACCGTGAAAATTTGTTTAGAACTTCTTTTGTAATGCCTCAGAACAAAATAGAAGACCTGACTAATGGGAATGGGGGCATAACCGAATTATTAACTTTTCAAAATTTTATTTTCTTTCAAAATTGTGTTTCACAAATATCGAAAAATCATATTTGAGGCATGCTGAGGTTTGCACAGAATAATATTTACACCTAGGATTTTTTTTTAAAGACAGGCTATATTGGTGTGACATTTTACCTTCCAGGTGATCGGGAATGTTATACCTGAGCGCGAATAAGCGACCGGCCGCCGATATACTGCTCACTCGCTTTCTGGTATAACAATCCCGATCACCTGACAGGTAAAAAGTCCTACCAAAATGACATGTCTTTTCAAAAATATTTTTTTAGGGTAAATATTATTCTGCATACCTCAAATATATTTATTCCATATTTATAAAATACAATTTTGAAAGAAAATAAAATTTTAAAAAGTTAATATTTTGGCTATGCTCCCAATCCCATCAGCCAGGTCTTCGATTTTGTACTTAGACATTACAAAAGTTTACTAGCTCTCCTACTATATGGCTCAGCAAAGATTGAATTATCACGCACATAAACTGAAAAATAACGGATGATTCGCACCTCGAAGAAATAACAGAGCTGTAAGTCAAGAAAATAGGTTCGTATTGTGAAAAAATTAATATAATTATATAGATTATTAAATATTTCTTCTTAAAAAGATTGATTAGTGTTGATTAGTTGATCATGCAATTCATAATACAACTGTGTATATTAAGTAGGTATTAATAAATATCTCCTGCTAGTAAAAATTATGTAACACACTGTTAATAATAATATAATGATTTAGGTTTTATATTACTATGATAAGTATCCGTTTTTTATTCTTCAATGTAACATGTTTTACCGGTCTTTTCTTCCTACTCCTCTGCACGTCTATATTCATTACTAACTGTACTCGAGACTTCAATCACTATGCCGATCCTTGCGGTTTTATATCAAATGCAATAATAAAATTATGAATTTCAGTAGGAATATAACAATAATTATCTTTTCTCTATTGTTATAATCTTGAAACTCTGTAAGTTTATTACTCAGACACGTCAAAAACGCTGAATCAATTTTGGTGAGAATAAGTACGTTTTTGATCTGGAATAGAATTTAGAAAATGCAAAATATTTCTGTCCTACTTTGCTTGTCTGTTCGCTTATAACTGGATTTTCACAATTATGTAAGACTAGCTGGTGACCGCGACGCCGTTCATGTTTGTCAAGAATTCTGAAGATTTTTTTTTTTTTTGCCTGGAACTTTAAACATTTTTAGGATAAAAAGCAGTCTACCTGCCAAATAAGTAACCCTCCAATGAAAGTCCCGTCAAAATTGATTCACACACGTCGCTATTTTTTTTTAATGTCATTAAATGAGTATGAGCACCCATGAGGTTTTCTGAAAGCCGGCGCCCCTGCTGTTGAAAATGACATCATTGTAGAAGCAAACTCAAGCAATGGATGCAAGCGGCTAATGAGCGAAGCTCGCTGCTTTTCAAAACTAATTAGTTCATCGAAAATTTTTTTAGTATTTGATAATAAGATTCACATACCTTCTAGTGTTAATTTTTCTCCGTAATGGAACGGACAATTGCGAGGAACTGATTAAGATTTCCTCCTATGTGCCGCGTTCACCTTTGCATTTTCAGCTATGGATTCATTTAGCGTAAACGAATAAACTTTTTTTTTTTATAACAGTTTAACGTCCCTTTTTAACAACGTGGTCTTTAGAGACGGGAAAGGATGGGGGCAAGGAATGGGAAGGAATTCGGCCATGGCCTTTTGAAGGAAGCATCCCGGCATTCACCTGGAGTGATTTGGGGAAACCATGGAAAACCCAAATCTGGATGCCCGGACGGGGATTCGAACCGCCGTCCTCCCGAATGCGAGGCCAGAACGCTATCCGTTACACCACCACGCTCGGTAACGAATAAACAATTTTGTCCTTACATAGATTTTTAAAATCATTTCCACTGGTATCTTTGAATATTTTTCAATTATTTTGGCACAAATTGTTTTAACAATATTCTTTTCTTTCGGCATAAAATCATAACCATTCACATCCACAAAAATTAATTCAAACTGTGACACTTTATTTAACCAGTCATCGGATTGTACAATAAGGCTTCCTCGAGTTAGTGCTTCTATCCATCCTTCAGATTTTTGTGTAGATGCAGACGGACACATTAGTGATGTAAGTGTTCCCACGGTAGCATCGAATTTTCTTCCGCGGAGCGATGTGACCAGTGAGTTAACGAAAGCCTTCGTTTGAGCAGTCAGGCCCTTCTGTAAATGAAGACTGATCGGTATCAGTTTCGAATGAAATATTAAGTCATAATCACCTTCAATCAGAGCCAGTGGTTCAGAAATATCAGGTAAGAGCTGAGAGACAACATTCTGTAAACAATCTTGATTCAGGCAAGCTGTCAAAATGCATTTTACTTTTAAACTCTGGTGTTCGGAGTATAGACCAAACATGGATCGAAAGGTTGTCATAGATCCTTTCTGGAATGGAAGTAGATGCTTTGATCTATCAACTTGCATTTTTTCACATCATTCATACATCTGTCTCAAAATTGTTTCTTGAATATCATGGTGAACACTATATCCACATGCTAACGGTTTTTTGTCAAACTGTACTCTACTGTTCATAATGTCGATTGAGTCGTTGACAAGCTGAAAAAAATTAGCAACTTGTTCTTCTCGCATAAAAAAGCGTATTGCTCGTGCTGTGGCTTTCAAAAACAATTGCAATGCCAAAAGTACCCTCTGGCACTCCCTTCCTTTAACTGAAAAGTGTAACTGCGTAAGCTTGGGGCACACTTTCATTTCACCATTAACTAAATCAATTAATTTTTCAATCATCTTCTGCACAAAATATTGCTAACAAACAGTTGCTGTTATTGCACTGTAATCGTCCTTACGATAACATTTTTGAAACCATATTTTCGTAAGCTGTAGGTCCTTTGGAACGGAATGGTAAGTGATACCAGTTACCTTTTGTATTTCTACTGTAAGTTGTACAGCCAGCGACAGCACATCCTGGAGTGTTAATACAAGTTACAGCAAGTTATAAAGAAAATCACAATACAGCACGCACCCATATACTTAAATGCTCCGGCAACACAAAGTGCTCCTATGGTGACATCATGTGCAGAACAAGAAATTTGAGCTCGGCCCAAGCATGGCAATTGGGCCCCTCTGGAGCGTAGCGAAATCTTCATAACAATGCGATTGAGTGCTGGCATTGACGCAGTTGCTCTGTTGGGTTCTTTTGCGGTCTAATGTTTCAGAAATAGGTTTTGTGAAAGCTTGCTCCAGTGCGTAATCAACTTTAAATAGTTATATTGACGTCTCACAGTAAGGTTTTTTTTGTTTTTTTTTTTTTTACCGAGCGTGGTGGGTGAACGGTTAACGTTCTGGCCTCACATTCGGGAAGACGCGGGTTCGAATCCCCGTCCGGGCATCCAGATTTGGGTTTTCCATGGTTTTCTCCAAATCACTCCAGGCAAATGTCGGGATGCTTTCTTCAAAAAAGGCCTTGGCCGAATTCCTTCCCGCCTCTAATGATCTTAGCAGTCGACGATGCGTAAAGCAATAAGTAAAAAAAAAAAAAAGTTTTCCAAAAAGTTTTCCAATATTTAGTGGTTGGTAGCTTAGTTATAGATTGCTATTTTATGTGTAGCTGTAGTCGTTTGCTGAAGAGGTCATCGTTTTTACGATGCGTTCTCTCTGAAATTCTCAAATCCATCCCGGGTACGGATTTGGAACCATCATAATTAATGAAACATATATATTAAACTCGAAGTTTTACTAACATAATAACAATTTTGAGAATGAAATAAGGCTGATATTTGGGTAGTAAATAGTAAAAGCTGTAACGTTGTTAAGAAATGTATGAACAGAGATACTCCCGGCGTGTGCTACATTTTCTTTTCAGGTTTGCAGCCGAATAGTGTTATAAAAACATGACATGACTGTTGTCTTTATCTTGCAGTTGAAAATCGACAACTTCTAGATTTTCGACAGCAAGATACCTGACGGAAACAACAGAGGACGTTGTTATCTTTTGTAACACTATCCAGCCGCAATCCGGGGAATACTACGTTTTAGTTAAGAGATATTTCTTAAGTGGTCTGAACATTTCCACTGCCACTCCATTGAAAGAGAAGCCAGTAATCATTTTCCTTGATGGTCACTACTCCAAATTAGAAATCATGAGGATAGTTCAAGGGATGAGGACGCATCTGTACAATTTGTGGAAAGCTTGTTTCCAACGACAAGCAAGGAGAGAAAATGTGTTCAAAATGCTTCCAGTGGTGCCAAGAGATGTGCTCATCCTAAAAAAAAAAAGTCAAAAACTTAGTTTGCGAGTTTTGTCTGTATTAAAATCTATAAACATAGTCATATTAATAAATTTTACTATAAGAGATCTTAGCACGGTTTTAATCAAAATTTCGACAAAAAACAACACATTAATAGATAATAGCTGGAACGGGGGGACGGAATTGAGACATCTTTTTTGAAAAATCAAAATTTGCATTCTTTTCATTATTCACTATTTTCTGTTAAGAAATATTTATTTAGTATAAACACACTAGCAGCACTGTTAGTTAGTGAGATGAATTCCATAAATCAATTTTTGATTATTTATAACTTTAACCAGTTGTTTAGATTTGTCGATTTTGCCTAAGGGGACCGCATATGGGCACTTAGTCTTATAATTCATCTGGTGACAGGCCTACAAAAAAACCTGTAAATCTAAATAAATGACTAATTAATCTACATCAACTTTACGGTGAACTTTCAACGAGTTATTTATCAGTACATTCTTTGGGATTAGAGTGTATTTGGGGACACTGCCTCTTTTCCACCTACCCGAAATTGACCTTACTGACCAGTTGAAATTTTTACTAACTGCTTCGCTATAATATCCTCTTAACGTTTTACACTCTCCTTTTTTGAAAATTCGCTACGAATTAAATTAAAATGCCAAAATATGAGGGTGACACATGGCGCTCTTTTGGCTTTACGTCTATCAGAGGTCTCATGCAGGCGGGAAAGTACTGAGGGCAAGGAACGGGAAGGAATTCAGTCGTGACCTTTTAAAGGAACCATCTGGCATTGTCCTGGGGAGATTTGAAGAAATGATGGAAAACCCAAATTTCGATGGACGAAAGGGGATTCGAACCCACGTTCTCCTGAATGCGGCATTAGATGCCACCAGCGCTGCAAAATCAGTGTCAGTGTCTTAAAATTGTGAGTGACCATAGCCTGCCGGCTGGTCCAGACACGTCATGCTTGGTATTCAGGTAATGCACGACCTTGGAGTGGTGATCTCGTTTGGCAAGCGCGAGCATAGTGTGAGAGGCGGTGGTGATGGAGACAGTGGCGTAGCTAGCGTGGGTGACACCTGGGGCGGTTATCGATGGTGTCACGCCTTGAAAACTTAAATTTAAAATTAAGAAAAATATAATATCTTGTAAGTGAAAATAATGATATTAATAAAGCATAATTAATTATCATTTATTAGACTATTATTAAAAACTAGCTGGTACCCACGACTTCGTTCGTGATTGTAAAGAATTCATATTTACAGCTATAGACATCTAACCACCATAGTGCACGATGGGAGACTCGATACTATTACCACACACAAATACCAGTCTACTGCGCTATGTAGTTCCGGCAGCAAAGTAAAATTTACGGATACACACAAGTCTTTGGATGAAATACGAAAATATTCATGATCGACCAATTTCAAACACCATATCTCACACACTCCCACAGTTACCGAATTTCGGCCAACGTTCTGATCGATGGGAGACTCTGTGTTACTACCGCACACAAACGCCAGTGATCTGCGATTGATACTTTTCAATTAAAAGTGATACACCGTGACACATGCGTCTTTGGCAGAAATATAAAATTGCCGCAGGTCGACAATTTTCATCCCCCATATCTTCCACACCCCCATAGCTACAGACATCTAACAACCATAGTGCACTACATGAGATACGATTCTACTACCAACCACAAACACAAATGCTCTATGCTATGTAGTCGTGGCAGAAAAGTGACATGCGGAGACAGTCGAAATACGAAAATATACTTGGTCGGCCACTTACAACCACCATATCTACCACAGTACCACAGTTTCTGAAATTCGGCCGCTGTTGTGATCGAAAGGTGACTCTGTGCTACTACTACACACAAACGCCAGTTATCTGTGATCTATAGTTTTCGCTGAAAAGTGATACACCATGACACTTTTGTCTTTGACAGAAGTATCAAATTGCCACAGGTCGATCACTTTCAACCCCCATTTCTCCCACACCCCCATAGCTACCGACATCTAACAACCATAGTGCACTACATGAGATACGATTCTACTACCAAACACAAACACCAATGCTCTATGCTATGTAGTTGTGGCAGAAAAGTGACATATGCAGAGATAGTCGAAATACGAAAATATCCTTGGTCGGCCACTTACAACCAACATATCTACCACAGTACCACAGTTTCTGAAATTCGGCCGCTGTTGTGATCGAAAGGTGACTCTGTGCTACTACTACACACAAACGCCAGTTATCTGTGATCTATAGTTTTCGCTGAAAAGTGATACACCATGACACTTTTGTCTTTGACAGAAGTATGAAATTGCCACAGGTCGATCACTTTCAACCCCCATTTCTCCCACACCCCCATAGCTACCGACATCTAACAACCATAGTGCACTACATGAGATACGATTCTACTACCAAACACAAACACCAATGCTCTATGCTATGTAGTTGTGGCAGAAAAGCGACATATGCGGAGACAGTCGAAATACGAAAATATCCTTGGTCGGCCACTTACAACCACCATATCTACCACAGTACCACAGTTTCTGAAATTCGGCCGCTGTTGTGATCGAAAGGTGACTCTGTGCTACTACTACACACAAACGCCAGTTATCTGTGATCTATAGTTTTCGCTGAAAAGTGATACACCATGACACTTTTGTCTTTGACAGAAGTATGAAATTGCCACAGGTCGATCACTTTCAACCCCCATTTCTCCCACACCCCCATAGCTACCGACATCTAACAACCATAGTGCACTACATGAGATACGATTCTACTACCAAACACGAACACCAATGCTCTATGCTATGTAGTTGTGTCAGAAAAGCGACATATGCGGAGACAGTCGAAATACGAAAATATCCTTGGTCGGCCACTTACAACCACCATATCTACCACAGTACCACAGTTTCTGAAATTCGGCCGCTGTTGTGATCGAAAGGTGACTCTGTGCTACTACTACACACAAACGCCAGTTATCTGTGATCTATAGTTTTCGCTGAAAAGTGATACACCATGACACTTTTATCTTTGACAGAAGTATGAAATTGCCACAGGTCGATTACTTTCAACCCCCATTTCTCCCACACCCCCATAGCTACCGACATCTGACAACCATAGTGCACTACATGAGATACGATTCTACTACCAAACACAAACACCAATGCTCTATGCTATGTAGTTGTGGCAGAAAAGCGACATATGCGGAGACAGTCGAAATACGAAAATATCCTTGGTCGGCCACTTACAACCACCATATCTACCACAGTACCTCAGTTTCTGAAATTCGGCCGCTGTTGTGATCGAAAGGTGACTCTGTGCTACTACTACACACAAACGCCAGTTATCTGTGATCTATAGTTTTCGCTGAAAAGTGATACACCATGACACTTTTATCTTTGACAGAAGTATGAAATTTCCACAGGTCGATCACTTTCAACCCCCATTTCTCTCACACCCCCATAGCTACCGACATCTAACAACCATAGTGCACTACATGAGATACGATTCTACTACCAAACACAAACAATAAAGGTCTATGCTATGTAGTTGTGGCAGAAAAGTGACATATGTGGAGACAGTCGAAATACGAAAATATCCTTGGTCGGTCACTTACAACCACCATATCTACCACAGTACCACAGTTTCTGAAATTCGGCCGCTGTTGTGATCGAAAGGTGACTCTGTGCTACTACTACACACAAACGCCAGTTATCTGTGATCTATAGTTTTCGCTGAAAAGTGATACACCATGACACTTTTTTCTTTGGCAGAAGTATGAAATTGCCACAGGTCGACCACTTTCAACCCCCATATCTCCCATACCCCCATAGCTACCGACATCTAACAACCATAGTGCACGACAAGAAAGGCGATTCTACTACCACACACAAACACCAAAGGTCTATGTTATGTAGTTGTGGCAGGAAAGAGAAGTATACGGAGATACGAATTTTTGGTCGAAATATGAAGACGCCGTGCACTGACCAACTTTAATCATTATATCTCCCACATCCCCACAGCTATCGGCATTCGGCCAACGTTGTGCACGACAGGAAACTCCATGCTACTTCCACCCACAAACATCAGTGATCTGTGCTAGGTAGTTGTGGCTGAAAAGTGAAATATAGGAAAAAACACGTCTATTTTTATATATATATAAGATTGTAGTTAATAAAATTGCAATGTTAACATAATTTAAAAGATGCACAAATAAACTAAAAACAATTTCTTTCACAATCTCCTCTTTTTAGCTTTAAACAGCTGCAAACTCGTAAGTCACATATTCAGAATTATCAGTTTGCGTTACTCTGTGTTCAATAGTCAATATGGTAAGATTTTAGACACACGTTGCTCACCGATGATCGAAAGTGATTTTAGATTAATTTTAAACTCCTCAGAAGCAGTCGAGTCTCAGCTCTCGTAGTGTAAACTTCCTTATACTCGCGGATCTGCGTTGTGTGCGGTTAAGTGCTTCGCGGTCTCCGAGCAGTGTTTTCCCGGAACTACGGATTAGTTCTCCGGGGATATTTTCCCACTCTCGAGGTGGAATAGTGCAATAGTTTATCAAGTACACACATCTGTTAATTCAAGATAGCCTTCCGCCGTACATGACGGCGGGGACTATGGCGAAGGCGGCCAGCTCCAGCTCCAGCCGTCGACACTCTGCCAGGCAAATGGTGAGACAATCATAGGCCCAGCAGACGAAGACAACATTAGTGGCAGCCATGTGCAGTTCCAATCGCAGAGCAATAGCGGTGATACGAGTGCAACCATGGACGCGGTCAGCTCTGGTCTCAATACTGTAAACACTCCACCAGCAATCTTCAATCCTACTTTAATCCAACGTGACCAGCAATCGAGAAGAGAAGATGAAGTGGTAGCACATATACCGCAGAAACGCCCCTTCGCCTCCGCAAACGACATCGGCACCGGCGCCAGCAGCGGAAGCAGCAAGGTTCTCCGTTCCTCACGTCATCCTCCGCCACCAGCTGACCTGAGTATGGACCGCATCGCAGCCGAACATGCGCAGCGACAGCAGCAGCAACGGCCACAGAAAACAACATCCTGCAGGTAAATGGGGCGGCGCCAGCACATTATGAAAGTTATGATCTAGGTCCCTACCACGTGTATATAGAAAGTCAGGACAAAAACATTGGACGCATCCACCCAATGGCTATCGGCCGCATCATGTACTCCCTCAGCCAGGATATAGGTAACAACATAATCCAGATAGCCCCTGCTGGGCGAAATCGTGTCAAGATTGAAATGAGATCGGCAGCATCGGCCAACAGCCTGATCACGAGTTCTGTTTGGGAGCGAAATGGCCTAAGGGCCTACATTCCGTTCTCTCTCATTACACAGCAAGGGATTATTAGAAATGTCATGACCGAAATATCAGAGGAAGAAATAATGGAGGTTGTGAGGTGTGAATATCAAGTAGTGAAGGTCAAAAGGTTTATTAGAAAATCGAAAGAAAATGAGCAAATGAAGGAAATCCCGCTTCCGGTATGTCTCCTAACTTTCAAAGCTCAGAGGCGCCCCAATTATGTCTATATACATGGAGTGAGATGTCCTGTAGAACCCTATATTAAGCCGGTAATGCAGTGCTTTAACTGTCTCCGCTTTGGGCACCCCAGCAATCAGTGCAGAAGCAGCAAACGATGCCCCTTTTGCACAAATCCACATGATGGAACAGAATGTGTGAACCAAAGTACCCCAATATGTGTCCACTGCAGCGGCGGTCACCCATCCTTTGACAGACAGTGCCCCGAATACGTCAAACAAAAGAAGATCAAACAGGTGATGGCCCAGGAAAATCTAAGCTATAAGCAAGCCCTAGAGAAAATCTCCATCCCATCGTACGCCAGTATGGCGGCGAGCCTAGGAAGAGCGAACATGCAATTTCCAATCATGGCCACCCACGAAGGAATCTATGACCAAAGTGGTTGGAACATAGCACAGCATAATCCTACAACCGCCCCACCTAACGTCCCGATTTATCCTCCCCAACAGGCGCAGATACCACAGGCCACTCCTACGCTGGTAAACACCCCCACTGACCTGGAGAACTCCCTACCATCCTTTCCGGTCAGGAACCAAGTTCACCCTCCTAGCTCCGAAAGTCAGAGAAAAGCGGGCAGAACCACAAGCAGTGCGGTAGACAGGTCCTACAAAAACTATTGGATTCCGTACAATAGGCACATCGAACCGATCGTCCGCAACCCATTACCCTTCCCATCCGGTAAATAACCATTCTGACGTACCAGCTACGGAATCCTCGGTCAACAAAATGTTTGAAATAATAATGTGTGTGATAAATCAACTGGTAGGAAACCAGTTGCAAGATCCTTCCCTGTACGCCCCTAATGTAAAACAACTTCTGCTCCGTTCCCTGTCATAAGCGGGATAGACAATGGCGGCTCCGGTTAGAAACATCGGAACAGCCCCGCATTGCGAGATCATCCTACAATGGAATGCAAGATCCATCAGGGCCAACAAAGAGAGTTTGCTGCAATACTCCTCAACGAATAAGGTGGCCGTCATGGCCATCAGTGAGACTTGGCTGAAGCCAGGCGAACGATTTTTATTCAAGGGGTATAATTCCATTAGATCAGATCGTCCCGATGGCTACGGGGGCTCTGCCATACTAATTAGAAACTCTATTTATTATGACCATACACCTCCGCACGGAAGATATGGAATTTAATACATGTGCGGCTAGAATCCGTCTCAGCAAGAAAGAGGTCACCATCGTATCAATGTACAGACCACCGAACAAGAAGTTATCGAAAGCAGCCATCACGAACCTCCTCAGACCCCTACCGAAAACCGTCCTTCTCTTAGGAGACCTTAACGCCCATAACATTCTATGTGGAAGTTCAAGTACAAACGAAATGGGTAACACTATAGCTACTATTTTAGAGGAAGAAGACATGATTGTATTGAACAATGGCGAACCCACCAGGATCAATGCGCCAGGTCAGGGTCCTTCTGCAGTGGACATTTCTTGTGTATCGGCGAATATAGCCGTGGACATCACTTGGGAAATAGTCGAAGACACGATGGGATCTGACCACCTACCCATCCTACTCCGCTTCAGTTCTGACACCTCAGCGCCACGGTTCATCTTCCCTACCAACAAATGGAAAATTCACCAGGCTGACTGGGAAAAATTTGAAATTGGCATGGAACGACTCACATCATCTTGGGAGTGCGGAGCTGATGCTGCGTCGGATTACCGCCTTTTGATAAACGATATTAATCAAGCTGCTAACGCTTCCATTCCCGCACAGAAACCTGTATTCTTTCTGAAGCACAAACGGATACCTTGGTGGGACAACGAATGTAGGGAAGCGGTGCAACGACGTAGAGACACGCTACGTGCATTTAGAAGTTGTCCCACGCTGGACAACTACCTGGCCCACTGCAGAGCGCAGGCTATCGTCAAGAAGATAGTCAAGAGAAAGAAAAGAGATAAATGGAACGAGTTCTGCGAATCCTTCAACAAAGATACGCCCATACCTGAAATATGGCACAACTTGAGGAAATTAAAGCACTCAGCCTCCCCGGCAATTGGAACCGCTCCTATAACGAACGACATCCTGGAAAACATCCTCATCTCCTTAACCCCGGCTTGGGTGGAACCCAACCTTGAAGAACCCAAGGCGCCTGAGCCGCACTTCCTGCTGCACCCGTTCCAATTAAACGAACTCAACTCTGCTCTAAATCATGGATCTGACACAGCACCAGGTCCGGACAACATCCATTACGCCACGCTGAGGAACCTGCCGGTAACAGCAAAAACAAAGTTGTGCAGTATTCTGAACAGGATCTGGGCGAATAGAATTCAAATTAAGGAGATGAAAACAGCGCGGGTGGTTCCCGTGAGGAAGCCAGGGAAAGACGGCCACAGGGTGGACTCCTACAGACCCATAAACTTACTGTCGTGTACCAACAAAATCCTGGAACGCATGATCAAACAGAGATTGGAATGGTGGCTAGAGCATCCCTCGCTCCTCCCTGAAACACAGTACGGATTCAGAAGAGGTAAAGGCACGGAGGATATCTTAGCACACCTGACAACGAAAATCCACTCCTGCCTAACCAAAAACAAATTCATGATCACCGCATACATCGATATAAACAGCGCATACGACCATGTATCCCTTCCGATCCTAGCTAAGAAACTTCGCCGCCTAGGGATCCCACAAGTCTTTGTTGGAAATCTATTGGCACTGCTTTCAGACAGGTGGCTTGTAGTATCGCGGGGAGGTTCCCCTGTGGCATACAGGAAAACAAATCGAGGCCTGCCTCAGGGCTCCGTTCTTGCGCCGCTGCTATTTAACCTGTACACTTGTGACCTCCACCATACTATGAGTGGCAGTATCACCATCCTCCAATTCGCCGATATGGAAAATGGATAAATTCAAACAATGGCTGTTCAACAATGGCTTTGACATATCACCTACGAAGTCGGCCGTATCCATATACACCCGTCATAGAATGCCCGCAAGGGTCGATATAAAATTAGGACCCTTCACGTTCCCCGTAAAAAGCACGGTGAAATATTTGGGCATATGGATCGACAACAAACTCAAATGGGGTACCCACATAAAAAACATAATCAAGAAATGCGATATGGCCACCAATCTCATTCGAGCAATAGCCAGCATCAAGTGGGGTGGCCACCCCGCAATATTATTAAGGATATACAAATCCTTGGTGCGTCCTCACTTCGACTATGCATGTATATGCTATGGGTCAGCATCGGAAACCCTACTCAAAGAGCTGGACAAAGCCCAATATAAGGCTCTCCGGGCATGTGTAGGCGCAATGAAATCGACGCCAACGAACGCGCTTTTAGTCGAGGCACTCGAACCCCCGCTAAACATCCGCAGGAGCCTTCTTAGCTCGAAATTTCTTCTCAAACACAGCCAATATGCTGGTAGTAGTCTGATGAATGCAATTCACGATCTCGCAATGCAATGCCTTACTGCCAACTACTGGGTAAAGAAAAAAACGCCTCCAGTTGCGGCGGAATATTTAGAATCCTACAAGATATGTACAAGCATTCGACAAAACACAAAAATGCCATCCTATGAGGCCTCGTATTGGAGCACTGTCACAAACTTGGAAGTGTTTATAGATATGGAAGCGACGCCCCAGCCGGAAAGCCACAGAACAAATGTGTACCAATTTCTGTACAATCGTCCCCAAACGGAACACATATACACGGACGGATCTAAGGTCCCAGACGCGGCAGGATGTGCTTTCTTCACTCCAAAATTTGACGTAAAGGGACTATTCCAGCTTCCTGCGGAATGTTCCATCATGACTGCAGAACTAAGGGGCATACTTGAAGCACTCAATTACGCTAAAAACTCCTCAAGCACAGCCTTTGTAATCCTATCGGACTCTAGATCGGCCCTGATGTCACTAAAATACCACCACAGTAAATGGCACAATGATCAACGTGTGTACGACATCGTGAACGTAGTCCAAGAATTAAAACGCTCCAACAAATCAGTAGAATTCAAATGGGTCAAAGCTCACTGTAACCTCCGTGGAAACGAGATGGCGGACCGCTACGCAAAACAAGCCGCACGTAGCGGTATAACAGACAGTAACAAGATTCCCTATCCTGACGCTGTATGTCTCATCAAAAACATTGCACTATCCAAGTGGAATATGGAGTGGAAGAAATCTATCACGACCAGAGGTCACCATTATGGCCTCATACACCCGGTGATTCCAACCAAGCAGTGGTACGAGAAGTATAAATGCACTCGCAGGTTTAGCACATGCATCGCCAGACTCAAATTCAACCACGGATGCTTCAAACAACATCTCCACCGTATTCACGTCATGGACACGCCCAATTGTATATGTGGCGGAATTGAGGATACAAATCACCTCCTGTTCGGTTGCAGTAGGAAGAAGACTGAGTCAGACCTCCTTCTACGATTCCTCACGAAAGCAGGAATCCCGTTACCCACATGCGCTGCCACACTCCTATCAACAGAGAACTACGCGATCTACAAGATTTTATATCAACATATGAAAAGAATTGGTGTTACAATCTAATAGACACATTTATGTATCTGTAACATTATATAGACAGGTCTCTGTACAATGTTAATATTTATTGTGAGATATAAGCAAGGTTATAATATCAAGCGTGTTGTCCGGGTGATGACACTACACCCTAGGGCAGCAATGCTCCTTCACTGATGTTATGTATGAATTAGAGCTAATTATAAGTTATGTGTATTGTAAACAACCCCAGTTTGTATCATCATGGATAAGGCAAAGTAGCCTACGTAGGTGTCAAAGCTAACTGTAATATCTTACCTCTGTACATGTCGAACGACTTCCTATAAAATATCTAGATTTAATTAGAGGATAATACTCTCACTGCAGCTGATCTTGTATGATTATGTATATGGACTGTACCATCACATTGTAGTATCCATGTAACCTGTACATGGCTGTATGGGTGCGCAGCCCAAAGGCCAATAAAAAAAATAAAAAATAAAAAAATAAAAAAAAAATAAAAACTCCTCAGAAGATCGGGCCTCACTTGCCCGATACTGTTCCGCACCGTCACGGCACTGACAAGTTTCTTAATGTTGGCGCTCACTCGATCGAAGTTAGTCCAAATGAGACGGTGTGTCGTCCGACACTCGGCCGGCATTGGATTGGTTTATGTTTTGACGGTGCGGACCAGTGTCGGCCTGCTGGATGTGGAGAAGAACATAGAGAGAGAGAGAGTTCGAAAATTTCCTTTCCCTTACGACTAAATGTTGTTTTCATGTTATTATTTGCCTAAAAAAATTCTTTTTTTTTATCCATGTTCATCAGATGTTCGTAAAATGTAGGAAGAGTCCTAGCATCTTCGCATTAAAAAATCAAAGCTTTGCCAGAGTTGAAGATCAATTTTAAGACCCACAAAAATTGCAGCCGAGATCCGCAGTTATAACCGAACCTCTCCCACCCGAATTTCACGCCTTTACCAGACGCAAGACTAATCTAGAAGTACTGAAAAAATACCAAAAATAGATGCTATAGAAAAAGAGTATATTTATTTTATCTTGTTTCAAAACTTATTTTTCATTATACCTATATTCGGACTGGTTACTCAAATGGTTACTGCATGCGATTTGGAAAATGAAGGTCCCGGTTCAAATCCCGGTCTGGACTGTAATTCTTGCTGGCCTTAAAATTGACATTTACCTCTGACAAAGCTTTTATCTGTTTCTGCGAAGGACGCTCGGTGGTTCGAATTTCACGTTAATGTGTAGGTCTTCTTTTCAAGTTAGGTGACTACGATATAGGTGTACTGCGAGTTTCACAATAAAAAACTCTGTGACTAGAACTTTGAGACAACATGAAATTATTATTTTTACTATACAAAATCTTTACGACCTATAGTGAAATTAAAATATGTTATAATCTCGTACTTAACTAACAAAAAGTACTGAGTGAATCGAAAAGAACCTCAGACAAAACAACACGGCAAGTGCGAAGTGATTGACATTTCACCGAGATTGCGTTGAAACAAGAGACAATCTTTCATTCCGGTTCAGTGTGCTGATGATTTGTTAACACTGCGCTGGGATACTATTTTTGTACACAGAAGATCAACTAGCTAGGTGATTACGTGAGTCAGATAAAAAAGAATTTTAATGTACTTTCGTTCCAAAACTGTGCAAAACAAAGTACAGTACTCTATAATCTAGCAAGGTGTCAAACCTACCTGTCATCCCCTTCACTGATTCCCTGAAACAATCATTTGAAAACGTTAAAGGAGACTAAAGACCGGGTAGGAACACGGGCGAGCTAGGGAAAAGCGTGGACGCTAGGGGGGAGCCGTCAGTCGGCCGACTATTGTTGCGGTGACGGCACAGGCCAGTATTCGCAAAGTGCAGCTCGAACTTTTACACTTAGTAACTGATACACAAACTGGCGCAAATTAAAATCCCAACACCCAGACGGAGTTGTGATAAATGAATGAAATATGGCCTCAAGTACGCCCGCATGAAGAGTATTAAACGATTAAAAATTGAAAGTTTTGTATATAATAATATGAGAAATACGGTGCTATTTATTATGTAAATTGCAAAAAAAAAAAAAAAAAAAAAAAAAAATAGCGTATAAGTGGCGAACAGTGTAGTGTAACATGACACTTTGTTGTCCACAAGTTTTTTTTTGCTAAGTACGCCAAGGCGAAGTGTGACAACTCTCTACACTCAAATGTCTAACTGTGAGAGAGGTCAGAGAATTGACGTGTTTTTAAAAGGTGCATCATATCGTGAAATCTCCCGAGGGATTGGCCGTAGTGCAATGTCATTATACAGACTTGTTACACAGTGGATGAAAGAAGGCTCTAATACTCCTAGAGCAGGCTTGGGTCTATGCAGATGTATAACAGCACGTGAAGACCGCCAAATGGTGTGGGTGACTGTTGCTGACAGACAGTGGCGGATCCAGGGGGGGGGCCTAGGGGGCTTAAGCCCCCCCGAAAAACATCAAGGTCATCCCCTATGACCTCCCCCCCCAAACCAAAATCCTGGATCCGCCACTGCTGGCAGATGGTTGACTGCAGGCCAGATTCAAGCAGTGGTTACAGATAGTCACCCTCCCCCCCCCCCCTCCCCGGACGATTTTAAACTAATTGCTTGAAGCTGGGTTACACTCTCTGGCACCTGTGCAACGTGTCCCATTAATCTAATTTCATTGGCAGCATCATCTAACCTGGTGTAATGCAAAACACAAATGGACATGTGAATGGCGTATATTTGTGTTTAGAGAAGTGTCTCGATTCTGTCTGTGGCAAAGTGATAAAGTGATAATCGACAACATGATCGCAGGTGTAGTGGAGAAACGGCTTACCTGCTGTGATTTCAGAACGTCACGCAAGTGCAGCCACTGGTGTCATGTTTTGGCAGCAATCAGTTTCGACAGCATGACTGAGTCGGCTGTTGTTGAAGGCAATGACAGTCCATCACTATGTGGACGGGGTACTGCATCTTATTGTGATACTCTTCATGTTCACCATCCAAATCGCATTTTCCAACAAGATAATGCCCGTCCTAATACTGCGGCCATCGTCACACAACCCTTGTAAGGAGTTTCGATCACAATTTGGAGAGCATGGTCCCCAGACTTGTCCCCAATAGAGCATGTTTAGGATACCAGGAGTAGACACATTAGATCACATCGTCACCCAGCACAAACTGTGCAACAACTGACTGTAAAAGACATGCACACCAAGACTTCCGAACACTTGTTGAGTCAATGCCGGCATGGATCCACGAGTGTATTGGTGCTCAAGTTGGGAGAATTTCTCACTGACAACTGTATCTAACAGTAAAGGTGGCCATACAGGATCACTCCATCAGTCCACATGGAGCGAAGCCGCTCCATTATCGTGTCGTCTGTGGGGAATTGATGTGGATAACGTGGACTGACACGATTATTTGGATATCCGGTCACTCCAATATCCATCAGTTTCTTCCATCAAGCCGACTAACGGTGTGTGGGGAAAACCACGTGGAGCGACATCATACCGTCACTCCAGTCGGTTCGTGTATGGTGAAACCGCGATCCAAACAGTTCTCATTCTGTCGCCGAACACGGAGCAGACAACATCAGTGTCTTGAGTGGACTACACAACATTGTACCAATTCATTTTTGTTTTGAATCTGTTATACAAATATTTGTTTTGTTGCTAGTTAAATATTATTTTGAATGTAGAATTGAAAATAATACAGTTTTAAATATAATTAAGTTACAATTAGAACGATATTAATTTATTTTTAAAAAAATAATGTTGTGTCAATAAGACTTTGTGTTGCAGAACATTGAGAACTATAAAAACTTCCATGCTTTTAGGATCTCTAATCCTGACTACCATGACAAAATATAAATAAATGTGGCACTAAATCAATTGCTAATATCATTTAAAAATAAAGCCATAAAAGCCAACAGAGAAACCATATTAAAAAAATAGATAATTCTTTGCAGTCTTCTTTCTAAAAAGATAATAGTATGATAAGATTAATTTTATATGAGCCTACTTGTTTAAATATGTTGTTTACAACATCTGACGTACCTGTCACTATTTTCGGCCTGCTAAACTACTTAAATTTAATAAATCTGTTTTATAATCATTTTATAGTATTTTTTAAAAGTTTTCGTAATATCACAGAGCTTATTTTTCATAATTTCGCACTTTTTTGGATGTTTATTTAATTATCAGCATTTGTATTCAGTATTCGGTTGTTTGAACATCCTTTAAAATTAATTCGGGCTCATTTTATTGAGTACTTGGCATAACTAGATTGTTGTATAGCAAATTGACA
>JARYHS010000446.1:0-16109 GCA_031002005.1 Vandiemenella viatica | reverse complement strand
TACTGAGGAATTTTAATGTCGGGGTGTCGTGATCGAAATTATTTTTGAATTTTAATAACTTCCAAAGTAAGCAAAGGAAAGAAGTAAAGTTTAACACATCAGCTGAACTTAGTAAACTCACTCTACAATGAAAATCTTAGGTATATTAAGTTATTAGGGTAGAAAGCGAATTCACGTTAGGGGTAGATATATGGAAATTTACGAGTCTTACACTTTTCTTATAAACGAGGGTAAAATATTACCTGTGTACCAAATTTCAGCTTTATGCGGCTACAGGAAGTATAAAGTTTTGATCACCATCAGTCAGTGAGTGACAAATTCGCTGAAGTTTGTATCCGAATAACATCCGACCTAAGAACAGTAAAGAAATAAAATTTAGCGTGTTTGCTAAGATTGCTGATATATATATATATAACAGAAATTTGAGAACTGTTTCATGAATAAGACCCAAGAAACTGAGGTTCAAAAATGGCCCGAATCGCTTTGTTAAAAACGTAGGCAGTTCTGCCGTTAATTCGATTTGCGAGGGCACTGCCGAGCAGCCAAATACATGTTCTCATATAATTTTGAAAAATTACTGAACAGTGATAAACAGAATCGTAGGTCCTGTACATCTCTGTAACAGCTCTTTTGTAGCTCAGTGATTAATGCACTTGCGTATTGATGTTTGGAACATGTTCTCCGGTTCAAATCCCAGTGAAAGCAAAGATTTTCAAGATTTGTTTTTGATCGCATGAGACACGTCTGGAAGATCGGTTGTTCGGATTCAGTGTTAATATGTAGATATCACAAATTTAGGGGTGCAATGCGTGGCAAATCGTAGTTGGTCCAGCAATGCTGTAGCTGTACACTTTTTTTTACGCTGTATTGATCCCTCTAGCAGACTGTGTGTGTGATCCGCACTAATTATATTATAAATGTAGAAATATGTCTTATTGTTACATTTTGACGACGAAATGACTATACCGATATTGATGGATGGTGATAATGAAATACTTTGTATATATAAGAAGCACACAGGACTTTTTTTTTCGGTATGAATAACAGTTGTTGAGAACTCATCGAATGGTCACAGACAGTCGGATGCGTGTAATGTTACGTCGGTTGCTCAAGCTGTGCTTCTCGAGTGGTCTGTTAGTGTATGATTTGTTAGTAAAATGTATCATTTAGCGTAGATGTCGATTTGCTCTGAACTGTACTTGCGGGCGTAAACCTGGCCTGAGGTGAAGCTCTAGCAGAGCACGAGCAGCAAAAGATATTAGAACCCAAGTATATGCTGAAGAGAGAAGAAAAGGCCAACCAGAAATAAAGCTGTCCATAGTTAAAACCCACACACATACATCCATGCACCTTCGTTTGTTTCTCTGTTTTTAAATATATTGGAAATTGATTCTCTTCATGAGATTGGTTCTCCGGTAGAGTGGTATTGTGATAGCTTTCCTGTTATATTTTGTTGACTCGGTGTTGTTTGGAACCAATCTTACGATACGAACAGCTTTCTATTTTCAATTCTAGCAATGAAATTCAAAAGTCCACGAGTATGAAGGCGCGGGTATCAGCTAGTAATAAATAATATAACTTTCAATTCAATAAAAATTACACATGCAAGTAGGAGGATAAGGGGGAAGCAAGAACACCGCCAGGTGGCAGCACGGTCGTATGACGTCACAAGATGGCCGCCCCGTTTGGCCGGCCAAGATGGCGGGGTTCTTTGGCCGGTCAAGATGGCCGCCGTTAGTTCCTCGACCGCCCGCACAGATGGCACCATCTCCCAAGGTTGCGTTGCGAAATGTGTATTCTAGCGTCCTGTTAAGCAAGCACTGAACATCTTGGCTACTATCGACACACAGTAAAATATTTTTCTTCTGTTCTGTGTCGTGCAAAATACTTAAGCGTGACCCATTGCGATTTTTTTTTTACTAAAGTCCACATCAACGGATATTACGTGAACAGACATCGGTAGCGTTGGGACTAGGTCGCCGGTTCGAGTCCGGCCGCGGTGTTTTTATTGAAAAGCCGTTCCAACTCGTCAATTTCCAAATCAAAATTTTAGTTTCCATACCTAGAGAGGATACCTGCCTTGAATAAAAAATAAGTCGAAAAGCATAAATGTTTCCTTTTAACGTTCGATATGGAAAAAAAACCGTCATAAACTCCAGATATAAATTCTATGTGTACCTGTTTTCATGAAATTATTTAGCGTTCTTGCCTCGCATTCGGAAGGACGGAGGTTCGAATCCCCATCCAGGCATCCATGGTTTCCCAAAATCACTCCAGGTGAATGGTGGGATGCTTCCTTCAAAAGACCATGACCGAATTCACTCCCATTCCTTTCCCGTCTCTAAAGACCACGTTGTTAGAGAGACGTTAAAAAAAAATCGACTGCCGATGTGCATAGTATCCCGTTTCTAGGGCGTCCAACACAGCGTTCGTATGATTGCAGAATTTTGTACAGAGTCTCAGGCTTGCAGCGAATTTCGTATGCATTTGTTCAGGTGTCCTGCTATCTATAAGGAATTCAGGTTGCGCCATACGCTCATTGCACTGCAAAACCGCCCCAGCGGGATACATAGAAATATTTCAGCATTCACTTCGGTTCAAGAAGAAATTATTACGAGATGAGAATAATTATTATATGTCAGTTTTCGTAGTACAAATCTAGGAAACATTTTTTATGGTAGCCCAATCACTCGTGTTTTCAAAACGAAAATCGAAAATTTCGTTTTCATTCTGGGTGAACAGATAAACTGCTTGAGTCTTTGTATTTAATTAAAAAATAGACCATGTGAAAGCGTAACTTTTACGTTTAAAACGTGATAATGAACCATGGAATGTCCTGACATAGCTCAAATTCACATCTATACAATGCAGTTCTGATATTCGAATTTGGCAGAGGGTGCTTTGCACAAAAAATAACCCTACAGACATTTATGAAGGGATTACATGTTAATCTCTCGACTGATATCAAACCAATCAGCCAGTAATTTTTTCCAGCCTGTCTTTGGACAAGAGCCCACTTGTAAATATTTGTGACAAAGCCTTTCCCACACCAAGGCTATAAAAATCAAAGTTTCTAATTTGACCATGGAATCGAACGAGGGGAGAAAGAATTCGTATAAGCACCAGTACAGCACATTATTTCTCTAATCTCTGCTGTCACTGGTATAAAAAAATTATTTCATCACACTCGTAATTTTTTGCCAACAAGCTCAAACCCATATTGTCTGTCTATCCAGACCAATCTATGTATCAGTTCTGTAATGTTTTCGTAAGCAATCACAAATTGAGTGCCCTTAGCAATCCCTTGTGACACATCAGTGATTAACTAGAAACAGATAGATATACGCTGTTGCCATGTACTTACCCACCTTTAACTGTATTTTACAGCACAGCAAGTATGTTCCAGGAACGAAACATCGTTTGTTAATCTTACTAATTTCACCCCTGCCCTTTGTGATAAAAATCGAGTCAGTGTAAGGCAGTGCTAAGCACAGAACATGCTGATCCGTCATAAAATGCCTGTGGCCAAGGTGGAGATATAGAAAATTTATCCACTTACTTATAGTGCACTATTCCTAATTCTTTCACCAAGATCTACCCTAGCCTCATCGCCAACATACGCCCAGCACTTCCCCAAACTTCATTCTGTTTCCAGTGATTCCCAATCCAACCTCTGAACAGTTACTGACAGGGTTACCTTTTGTTCGTGTGTTAAAGTAAACCAAAAATTCGCAAAGTCTTCTCCTAATCATTAACAGGGATTCCAGCTACCAAAATGTTCACTTAAGGTGGTTCTACTGCAGTTTTCCAAGAAAATTCTCCAGGAAAATATTTTTCAACCAATCAGGTGTCAGCAGAGTTCTCCATTCGGTTTAAATGTTCCCATCTGACGCCAAACTTCGGATTCTGGACCAATGTGTGACATTTGACTGTAATTGCATGCTTTGTTCAAGTAACCACGATAAAGTTACCATAATGCTCTTAGCTAACTGATAGTTTCATGGTCATCAAACAGGCATCCATAACCCACATTTTCATAGAAGATCCCCACACATCGACAAGTATCCAAAGGTGCAGACACTAGTTCTATTGCGCCGAAGATAGCACCCACGCTTGAACTGTCGTAAATTGTTAGGTCAAAGTGGGTGTTTGGATATTTTATCCATTCAGGCCTCATCATCTAAAGTCTAATGCCAGATTGTGGTCATTGCCAACTTGGGCTCCATACACCACTCAGAATTATTTCGCCAATATCCATTCTAACAGCATTATACACCACATACAGCCCCTGACACTCTTCCAATGACATCCAGTCCAGTTCCTTTATTAAGGCACTTGTTGAATATTTTCCACTAATAATCTAGCTGCTATATTTTGCACCTTGCATTTGATGTACAAAAATGTGGTCTCCATACTACACTTATATATACAAGAAATGGTCTGACTGTGGGTTTGTACCCAAGTCCTTCGCTTCTCTGGTACATCCCCTCATCACCCTCTCTGTTAAATGATTTTTATGTAGTGAAAAACGTGAGAAACACAATTCGTATGCCAACACAAGCGGCAGTAAACTGTAAAGAGTACAGTGAAATGGGAGATTGCCAAAGCCCTGAAGCAATGGTTAGAAGCACACGTTGATGGTGAGCATAATTCTATAACCATAATATTTTAGACTCAAATTAACAGAGGAAGTAGACACACGCACACACTTGTACATGCATACAGCGAGGTCGACAGAACTAACAGCAAGCATCATGGAAACGATGAAGTGGGGCAGAATTGTCGTTACCACTGATTAACTGGGCAGAACTATCGTTAAAAAAAATCATCAGACAGACGAGTTTAAGTCAGGTATCACAATACCTTACACTTACATGCACAAAGAGAGACGCAGATATACATGTACAAGTCTACAGAAAGTTCAGGACAACTACCTGCACCAACCATGGAAACAAAAAAAGTGGTGTAGTACTTTCTTGCCCCCATGACCTGGCTGAAAAACAGAACTCTCCTTACATATCATCTGCCTGGCGAGATAGAGGGTGTGCAAAAGATGACATGTTTTCACCATACACCTAAGTATTTACATCATAAATAGTGTTCATCACACACAATTGATTACATTTACCATCAATACGTTTCCCCCCACACTGCAACCCTATCTGCCATTCATTAAGAGTGCCCCAGGTACCATGAGTTACAATAGACATTTGACTATCAGCAGATACCAGAACCCCTCATATTCATACTAGGTCTCAACCACAAATCCATACGTATCCATGCACAAGCTCAAAGAAACAGGAACAGCAAATCATACATCCAGATAAATGAGTTTAAGGAAGGTATCACCATACTTACGCACTACAGACACATATATCCATGCCTACAGCGAGCTCAACACAACAACCAGCCCAATCATGGAAAAGAAAAAGTGGGACAGAACCCCCATGGCTCATAACTGACCAAAAAATCATGAGTAACATATGTTCCAGGTACCATACTCTTCACATCAACATCATCTAATTTATCTCACACAACAGACCTCACTACCATCCAGTATCATGTGTGCTAGGTACAAAACTGTTCACATTAGCACCACCACATCTATCCCACACCTAAACCCTTACTGCCATTCAGTAACATTTACCCCAGGTACCACGAGTAGCAGTAGACATCTGGTCATCAGACAGATATCATAACTCCCATATTCATACTAGGTCTCAACCAAAAATCTGTACGTCACCTCACACAAGCAAGGTATCACCACATTTACGCAAAAAACACACAGAGATAGAGACGCATACACACGTTCATTTCCAGGCCTACAGCGATCTCGACTCAACAACTAGCCCAATCATGGCAACGAAAAAGTGGAACAGAACACCCATGACTGGCCAAAAATCATAGAAAGACACACATAAACACATACATACACACTAACATGTCAATGCATTCAAACAGTTCCATTCATCACCACACATAACTGGAGGAAAAAACTGAAGAGTTACAGGATGTGTGAAGTTTGAAATCACAGCCACATCTCTCCCACACCGCAACCCTTTTTGTCATTTAGTAACATGTGACCCAGGTACCATGAGTTACAATAGACACTTGTCTATCAGACAGTAATATGTGCCCCCCATGTACCACGAGTAGCAGTAGACACTTGGTCATCAGACAGATATCATAACTCCCATATTCATACTAGGTCTCACCCACAAATCCATACGTCACCTCACACAAGCATAAGTGCAGGACAAACGAGATAAAGGAATGTATCACCACATTTACGCAAAAAAACACACAGAGATAGAGATGCATACACACGTACATTTCCATGCCTACAGCGATCTCGACTCAACAACTAGCCCAATCGTGGCAACGAAAAAGTGGTACAGAACACCCATGACTGGCCAAAAATCATAGAAAGACACACATACACCACCACACTCACATGTCAATGCATTCACACAGTTCTATTCATCACCACACATAACTGGAGGAAAGAGACTGAACATGCTAGATCCAAACTGAAGAGTTACAGGATGTGTGAAGTTTGAAATCACAGTCACATCTCGCCCACACCGCAACCCTTTCTGTCATTTAGTAATATGTGACCCAGGTACCATGAGTTACAATAGACACTTGTCTATCAGACAGGTATCATAACCTCCATATTCATACTAGGTCTCACCCACAAACCCATACGTCTCCACACAAGCACAAACATATGGGAGGAACAGCAATTCATACGTCCAGATAAATGAGTTTAAGGAAGGTATCACCATACTTACGCATACAGACACAGAGAAAGACACATATATCCATGCCTACAGCGAGCTCAACACAACAACCAGCCCAATCATGTCAAAGAAAAGTGGGACAGAACCCCCATGGCTCAAGACTGACAAAAAAAATCATCATTAACATGTGTTCCAAGTAACAAACTCCTCACATCAAAATCATATCATTTAACTAACACTACAGACCTCTCTGCCATTCAGTATCGTTGGTAATATGTACAAAGCTAATTTCATAAGTTACCACATACATACAAGTAATTGCAGGAAAGGGACCCGACACACGACATCCACACTGAGGTGTTACATGATAGGCAGATGATAGCATGTCTTTACAATACATCTCAGTGCTCACCACACATACTTGATTTCTTTAATGTGCCATCAGTATAGCTGGTGGCTGGAACTAAGCTCTTGGCAATGTTTTGGCCAAAAGTCATTTGTTAATAGCAGCTCATCAAAGACAAATTTTGGGTGAACCTGCCCAGGGGGGCGCGGCGGGAGGTGGCCACCCTTCCCCACTGCGGACAGAAATACCGTAATACGCCGGTCTAAAAGCGCGACCGTGATGGATTTACCGAGTTTCCGACCGGGACCTACTACCGGTAACCGCATTTTTAGGACCGCACTGAATACCGGAATTTCATTGCGCTCGAGGCGGTAATATGCGCCGGTATACCGACCTACTAAAACACGATGTACGCGTCCGCTGTGAGGAAGGGTGGCCACCTCCCGCCGCGCCCGCCTGGGCAGGTTCACCCAAAATTTGTCTTTGATGCAGCTGCTATTAACAAATGACTTTTGGCCCAAAATTGCCAAGAGCTTAGTTCCAGCCACCAGCTATACTGATGGCACATTAAAAAATCAAGTATGTGTGGTGAGCACTGAGGATGTATTGTAAAGACATGCTATCATCTGCCTATCATGTAACACCTCAGTGTGGATGTCGTGTGTCGGGTCCCTTTCCTGCAATTACTTGTATGTATGTGGTAACTTATGAAATTAGCTTTGTACATATTACCAACGATACTGAATGGCAGAGAGGTCTGTAGTGTGAGTTAAATGATATGATTTTGATGTGAGGAGTTTGTTACTTGGAACACATGTTAATGATGATTTTTTTTGTCAGTCTTGAGCCATGGGGGTTCTGTCCCACTTTTTCTTTGCCATGATTGGGCTGGTTGTTGTGTTGAGCTCGCTGTAGGCATGGATATATGCGTCTTTCTCTGTGTCTGTATGCGTAAGTATGGTGATACCTTCCTTAAACTCATTTATCTGGAACGTATGAATTGCTGTTCCTCCCATATGTTTGTGCTTGTGTGGAGACGTATGGGTTTGTGGGTGAGACCTAGTATGAATATGGAGGTTATGATACCCGTCTGATAGACAAGTGTCTATTGTAACTCATGGTACCTGGGTCACATATTACTAAATGACAGAAAGGGTTTCGGTGTGGGCGAGATGTGGCTGTGATTTCAAACTTCACACATCCTGTAACTCTTCAGTTTGGATCTAGCATGTTTCAGTCTCTTTCCTCCAGTTATGTGTGGTGATGAATAGAACTGTGTGAATGCATTGACATGTGAGTGTGTGTGTATGAGTGTCTTTCTATGATTTTTGGCCAGTCATGGTGTTCTGTACCACTTTTTCGTTGCCACGATTGGGCTAGTTGTTGAGTCGAGATCGCTGTAGGCATGGAAATGTACGTGTGTATGCGTCTCTATCTCTGTGTGTTTTTTTTTTGCGTAAATGTGGTGATACCATCCTTTATCTCGTTTGTCTGGATGTATGATGTGCTGTTCCTGCACTTATGCTTGTGTGAGGTGACATATGGATTAGTGGGTGAGACCTAGTATGAATATGGGAGTTATGATATCTGTCTGATGACCAAGTGTCTACTGCTACTCGTGGTACATGGGGGCACATATTACTAAATGACAGAAAAGGGTTGCGGTGTGGCGAGATGTGGCTGTGATTTCAAACTTCACACATCCTGTAACTCTTCAGTTTGGATCTAGCATGTTCAGTCTCTTTCCTCCAGTTATGTGTGGTGATGAATGGAACTGTGTGAATGCATTGACATGTGAGTGTGTGTGTGTCTTTCTATGATTTTTGGCCAGTCATGGGCGTTCTGTTCCACTTTTTCGTTGCCCTGATTGGGCTAGTTGTTGAGTCGAGATCGCTGTAGGCATGGAAATGTACGTGTGTATGCATCTCTATCTCTGTGTGTTTTTTGCGTAAATGTGGTGATACATTCCTTTATCTCGTTTGTCCTGCACTTATGCTTGTGTGAGGTGACGTATGGATTTGTGGGTGAGACCTAGTATGAATATGGGAGTTATGATATCTGTCTGATGACCAAGTGTCTACTGCCTACTCGTGGTACATGGGGGGCACATATTACTGTCTGATAGACAAGTGTCTATTGTAACTCATGGTACCTGGGTCACATGTTACTAAATGACAAAAAGGGTTGCGGTGTGGGAGAGATGTGGCTGTGATTTCAAACTTCACACATCCTGTAACTCTTCAGTTTTTTCCTCCAGTTATGTGTGGTGATGAATGGAACTGTTTGAATGCATTGACATGTTAGTGTGTATGTATGTGTTTATGTGTGTCTTTCTATGATTTTTGGCCAGTCATGGGTGTTCTGTTCCACTTTTTCGTTGCCATGATTGGGCTAGTTGTTGAGTCGAGATCGCTGTAGGCCTGGAAATGAACGTGTGTATGCGTCTCTATCTCTGTGTGTTTTTTTGCGTAAATGTGGTGATACCTTGCTTGTGTGAGGTGACGTACAGATTTTTGGTTGAGACCTAGTATGAATATGGGAGTTATGATATCTGTCTGATGACCAGATGTCTACTGCTACTCGTGGTACCTGGGGTAAATGTTACTGAATGGCAGTAAGGGTTTAGGTGTGGGATAGATGTGGTGGTGCTAATGTGAACAGTTTTGTACCTAGCACACATGATACTGGATGGTAGTGAGGTCTGTTGTGTGAGATAAATTAGATGATGTTGATGTGAAGAGTATGGTACCTGGAACATATGTTACTCATGATTTTTTGGTCAGTTATGAGCCATGGGGGTTCTGTCCCACTTTTTCTTTTCCATGATTGGGCTGGTTGTTGTGTTGAGCTCGCTGTAGGCATGGATATATGTGTCTGTGTGCGTAAGTATGGTGATACCTTCCTTAAACTCATTTATCTGGATGTATGATTTGCTGTTCCTGTTTCTTTGAGCTTGTGCATGGATACGTATGGATTTGTGGTTGAGACCTAGTATGAATATGAGGGGTTCTGGTATCTGCTGATAGTCAAATGTCTATTGTAACTCATGGTACCTGGGGCACTCTTAATGAATGGCAGATAGGGTTGCAGTGTGGGGGAAACGTATTGATGGTAAATGTAATCAATTGTGTGTGATGAACACTATTTATGATGTAAATACTTAGGTGTATGGTGAAAACATGCATCTTTTGCACACCCTCTATCTCGCCAGGCAGATGATATGTAAGGAGAGTTCTGTTTTTCAGCCAGTCATGGGGGCAAGAAAGTACTACACCACTTTTTTTGTTTCCATGGTTGGTGCAGGTAGTTGTCCTGAACTTTCTGTAGACTTGTACATGTATATCTGCGTCTCTCTTTGTGCATGTAAGTGTAAGTATTGTGATACCTGACTTAAACTCGTCTGTCTGATGATTTTTTTTAACGATAGTTCTGCCCAGTTAATCAGTGGTAACGACAATTCTGCCCCACTTCATCGTTTCCATGATGCTTGCTGTTAGTTCTGTCGACCTCGCTGTATGCATGTACCAAGTGTGTGCGTGTGTCTACTTCCTCTGTTAATTTGAGTCTAAAATATATGGTTATAGAATTATGCTCACCATCAACGTGTGCTTCTAACCATTGCTTCAGGGCTTTGGCAATCTCCCATTTCACTGTACTCTTTACAGTTTACTGCCGTTTGTGTTGGCATACGAATTGTGTTTCTCACGTTTTTCACTACATAAAAATCATTTAACAGAGAGGGTGATGAGGGGATGTACCAGAGAAGCGAAGGACTTGGGTACAAACCCACAGTCAGACCATTTCTTGTATATATAAGTGTAGTATGGAGACCACATTTTTTGTACATCAAATGCAAGGTGCAAAATATAGCAGCTAGATTTATTAGTGGAAAATATTCAACAAGTGCCTTAATAAAGGAACTGGACTGGATGTCATTGGAAGAGTGTCAGGGGCTGTATGTGGTGTATAATGCTGTTAGAATGGATATTGGCGAAATAATTCTGAGTGGTGTATGGAGCCTAAGTTGGCAATGACCACAATCTGGCATTAGACTTTAGATGATGAGGCCTGAATGGATAAAATATCCAAACACCCACTTTGACCTAACAATTTACGACAGTTCAAGCGTGGGTGCTATCTTCGGCGCAATAGAACTAGTGTCTGCACCTTTGGATACTTGTCGATGTGTGGGGATCTTCTATGAAAATGTGGGTTATGATGCCTGTTTGATGACCATGAAACTATCAGTTAGCTAAGAGCATTATCTTTATCGTGGTTACTTGAACAAAGCATGCAATTACAGTCAAATGTCACACTTGGTCCTGAATCCGAAGTTTGGCGTCAGATGGGAACATTTAAACCGAATGGAGAACTCTGCTGACACCTGATTGGTTGAAAAATATTTTCCTGGAGAATTTTCTTGGAAAACTGCAGTAGAACCACCTTAAGTGAACATTTTGGTAGCTGGAATCCCTGTTAATGATTAGGAGAAGACTTTGCGAATTTTTGGTTTACTTTAACACACGAACAAAAGGTAACCCTGTCAGTAACTGTTCAGAGGTTGGATTGGGAATCATTGGAAACAGAATGAAGTTTGGGGAAGTGCTGGGCGTATGTTGGCGATGAGGCTAGGGTAGATCTTGGTGAAAGAATTAGGAATAGTGCACTGGATTTCTTCTATAAGTAAGTGGGTAAATTTTCTATATCTCCACCTTGGCCACAGGCATTTTATGACGAATCAGCATGTTCTGTGCTTAGCACTGCCTTACACTGACTCGATTTTTTATCACAAAGGGCAGGGGTGAAATTAGTAAGATTAACAAACGATGTTTCGTTCCTGGAACATACTTGCTGTGCTGTAAAATACAGTTAAAGGTGGGTAAGTACATTGCACAGCGTATATCTCTCTGTTTCTAGTCAATCACTGATGTGTCACAAGGGATTGCTAAGGGCACTCAATTTGTGATTGCTTACGAAAACATTACAGAATTGATACATAGATTGGTCTGGATAGACAGACAATATAGGTTTGAGCTTGTTGGCAAAAAATTACGAGTGTGATGAAATATTTTTTTTATACCAGTGACAGCAGAGATTAGAGAAATAATGTGCTGTACTGGTGCTTATACGAATTCTTTCTCCCCTCGTTCCATTCCATGGTCAAATTAGAAACTTTGATTTTTATAGCCTTGGTGTGGGAAAGGCTTTGTCACAAATATTTTCAAGTGGGGGGCTCTTGTCCAAAGACAGGCTGGAAAAAATTACTGGCTGATTGGTTTGATATCAGTCGAGAGATTAACATGTAATCACTTCATAAATGGCTGTAGGGTTATTTTTTGTGCAAAGCACCCTCTGCCAAATTCGAATATCAGAACTGCATTGTATAGATGTGAATTTGAGCTATGTCAGGACATTCCATGGTTCATTATCACGTTTTTAAACGTAAAAGTTACGCTTTCACATGGTCTATTTTTTAATTAAATACAAAGACTCAAGCAGTTTATCTGTTCACCCAGAATGAAAACAAATTTTCGATTTTCGTTTTGAAAACACGAGTGATTGGGCTACCATAAAAAATGTTTCCTAGATTTGTACTACGAAAACTGACATTATAATAATTATTCTCATCTCGTAATAATTTCTTCTTGAACCGAAGTGAATGCTGAAATATTTCTATGTATCCCGCTGGGGCGGTTTTGCAGTGCAATGAGCATACGGCGCAACCTGAATTCCTTATCGATAGCAGGACACCTGAACAAATGCATACGAAATTCGCTGCAAGCCTGAGACTCTGTACAAAATTCTGCAATCATACGAACGCTGTGTTGGACGCCCTAGAAACGGGATACTATGGACATGGCAGTCGATTTTTTTTAACGTCTCTCTAACAACGTGGTCTTTAGAGACGGGAAAGGAATGGGAATGAATTCGGTCATGGTCTTTTGAAGGAAGCATCCCACCATTCACCTGGAGTGATTTTGGGAAACCATGGATGCCTGGATGGGGATTCGAACCTCCGTCCTCCCGAATGCGAGGTAAGAACGCTAAATAATTTCATGAAAACAGGTACACATAGAATTTATATCTGGAGTTTATGACGGTTTTTTTCCATATCGAACGTTAAAACGAAACATTTATGCTTTTCGACTTATTTTTTATTCAAGGCAGGTATCCTCTCTAGGTATGGAAACTAAAATTTTGATTTGGAAATTGACGAGTTGGAACGGCTTTTTCAATAAAAACACCGCGGCCGGACTCGAACCGTCCCAACGCTACCGATGTCTGTTCACGTAATATCCGTTGATGTGGACTTTTTTTTTTTAGTAAAATTGCAATGATTTACGCTTAAGAACCGAAGAAAATATTTTACTGTGCTGAAATATTTGCATCTTGCCAGAACAGAAATAGTCAGCCGACGCGAAGAGTACACATTTCGTCACGCTTAATGGATAAGCAAACAGTCGAGTGGGAATTTCTGTAGGTGTGTTGAAACAGTGTACACATTTCACAGAGCGCGCATTCCAGAACAGAAATAGCCATTGCCTCAGGGCTTGGGTGGGCGGTGTGGAATGTCTGCGCCCAAAGAAATTAAGCCCTTGGGAGATGCTGCCATCTGTGCGGCCGGTTGAGGAACTAACGTGTGACGTCATACGACCTTGGCCGCTATTGGCTGATTCAAAAGCCCGCCGGAGGGGAGGGGAGGGAGGTCCCCCCACCACTTCGTGACGTCACGGGTTTTCCCGGTTTCTGGCTTGAATCCGCCTTCCCCCCTACTCTGGATATTTTAATTACGAGGAATCCAGATGGCACTCTGGGGCATCTTGTTAGCAGAAAGCCCACTGACACCAACTTATGTCTCGGGGTGCAGAGCTACCACCACCCTGCTCAACGCAGTTCGTTGTTGTCGTCCTTGGTACGTCGTGCCAGAGTCATCTGTGACGTGGACAGTCTTCCAGCTGAACTGGGCCATTTACGATGTACATTCCATATGAATGGGTACAGTGAGACAGAAATTAACAGAGTTTTTTGCAAGAAAGTGACGAAGAGGACAGAGAAGCATCAAGCAGACCAGTATATGTTCCTACCATATGACGGGGCAGTTTCAGCCAAGATTGCCAGAATGTTAAACAAAGTTGGGATTAAAACTTTCTTCTGCCCACCTAAGAAGATACGCAAGATTACGCAACGTTAAGGATGGGTTGGGCCTTAAGCATCCCGGAATATACTCGATTCCCTGTGAATGTGGGCAACGATATATCGGGCAGACCACACGGTCTGTATTCCAGCGTTGTTTAGAACATGGAAGATATGTATGGTTGGGACAGGTCACTAAGTCGGCCGTGGACTTGCACAGTATCGAAGAAGGGCAGACATTCGACAAAATTATCATCTTTCGCCAAGGGCTTTTGTGATAGTGTGATACAGGAATCCGTGGAGATTTAATTTAATGTAATTTCAATGGAGTACAGGCTCTGGTGGCAATTTCCCTACACCCCCATCTTCCCCTATCCTTCACCCACCCACATTTGCCCTTTACAAATTTTATCTTTAAATTCTTTCAATGATTTAGGTAAATTATTCATCATTTCTCTTGGTAACTCATTCAAAGATTCGCCTGGCGGATGGAATTGTGAATAGGGATTCGGGATACCACCTTAGCACGGCATGGAATCCAGCGAAAAATCATCTTAGGAGGCAGAGATCAAGGCTGCAAGATTATCGCCGGCTGCCGCTCCCCTCCGCCGTGCGTACTCCTACCACGCCCCCGCCAAGGGCGTATCCAAAATGAGAACTAGAGGGGGGCAGGATTTGAACTAGGGGGGGGGGGCAACTCATTTAGGTTTCGAGGAAGTGGGGTGGGGGACTGAAACATGACATTACAAAATCAAACTCAAACCTATTCAGGAAACTATTTTTATCATTGATTAACATTAACCCAACTACTTAATCTAAGGACCTACTGTGTAGTTAATTAAGATCGTAAGTCAGTTAGTTTTTTATGTAAACATTAATTGTCTCGGATTTTCAATTTCAATAATTTTGTTTGTCAATATCTCATGGTGTTCTTTCACGAAATTTCGATGCACACTCATCAGACATAATCCAGTCAATCTTTCTCTCCCAAAGTGCTCCTGAACTAGTTCTTCACTCGTCGAAGAGTATTGAAGGCAACTTAATTTTCCTTCTAGGGGGGGGGGCAGCAGGCCCCCTCTGCCCCTCTCTGGATACGCCCATGCCTCCGGCCCCATTACCCGGCCGTCCCACCAGGTCTTTCCCTGCCCCACCACCTGTACACTGACTGACTCTGACGCACGTGACTGACGTCACCCGGCAAACGAAGGCACATTTTCTGCCTCATCAAAAAAAAAAAAAAAAAAAAAAAAAAAAAACGGTGCATGCACCAGTGAGCAAAAACAAAAATATTTTTAATAACTGGCTTCTAAGCCCGTCAAAAATGACGGGTTGAACGCTTAAACAACAAATTCTCTCTGTTGTAAAGACGAATGTTAGTATTACTGCATGAAAATGAAAGGTTTTATCGCAACAGCGATCAGAAAATATAATGAAATCATTAACATTGAACGAATATAAATAAATAAAAAGCAACTAACAAACAAAAAAAGCAATTAAACATACTGGTTTTACTGTCTAATAATGGCGACTCATCTGGATGTAAATATTCTGTCTGACGTCGTCACGTGGTTATCAAAATTCTACGCATGCGCAGAACGTTGCAGCGCATGCGCATTGATCACTTACCGCTAACAAATTTATCCCTGCCGCGTCCAAAGAAGTCTCACTTAAAATAAAAAACCCGTTTTACTGATATTGTCTCATTGCTTTTTAAACACAGCTCGTGTATCAGAAGGACTGATAATACGCACTCAGGAAAAAAAAGGGGGGCAGGAATAGTCTGTGCGCTGTAAAACTAACAATGTGGTGCAATGAATTAAGTTCTTCCATTAATAAAGGAATAAAATATCTAATGGTGTGTCTTACGTGGCAAGATACTGATTTCT